>PVIH01005322.1:6989-72272 GCA_004025045.1 Sigmodon hispidus
CAAAACCCAAAGAAAGCCTACCAACTCATGGAAACTAAACATCACTCAGCTGAACCATCTCTGGGTCAAGGAAGAAATTAAGAAAGAAATCAAAGTCTTCCTAGAATTCAATGAAAATGAATCTACAACGTATCCAAACTTGTGGGACACAATGAAAGCAGTCTTAAGAGGAAAATTCATAGCGCTAGATGCCTATATGCAAAATCTAGAGAAATTCCACACTAGAGACCTAACAGTGCAGCTGAAAGCCTTAGAAAAATTAGAAGCGAACTCACCTAGAAGGAGTAGACAGTAGGAAATAATCAAACTTAGAGCTGAATTGAATTGAATTCAATTGAATACAATTGAAACAAATGAACAATACAAAGAATCAATGAATCTAAGAGTTGGTTCTTTGAGAAAGTTAACAAGATAGATAAGCCCTTAGCCAAGCTAATCAAAAAACAGAGAGAGAGTGTTCAAATCAACAAAATCAGAAATGAAAAGGGGGACATAACAGAAATACAAAGAATTAAAGCCTTATTCTGAGGATGTCACAGCCTCATTCTTATGTTTTAATTAACTGTGTCTCTTTGTGTATCCTAATCTGCTAAAATTAAAGCACAAAAAGTGAAATTAACACATGAATAAGCCATAATAGAATCCATCATTATGTCCTAAACTAAAAACTTAATTTAAAAATAAACAATGGAAAAAATTAGTCATAGATATTCAATTCAGGAGCAAATACTGTTGAAAATATATTTCAAAATAAACTAAAATGTTTACTTTCAGTTCGAATTTATTATTTTTAAAGATTAATATGGTATGTGTTTTGGAAATTACTGGAGTAGGATGATGAATAGGGACAGAGATAACTGTATTGGCTGCCATAACAATATCACACAGACATGGTGGCTTCAGCTCCAGAAGGATGGGCTCTGATCATTTTGGAGAATGTGTAATCAAATATAGTTTCTAGGGGGGGTTCTTGCTGACACATGAATAACTACTTATCTTTCATTTTGCCTTTTATCTTAGAGCACTAGAAGGTTAGAGAATGTAAAAGGCTTGTAGCTCTTTCAGTATATGTAATTATAGTCTTCCCAGACTTCTCTTCCTCTAAGAATACAAGTTCTATTGAACTGTGGCCTCAAAATTCTACCCTAATCAAACTTTAATTATTTCCTAAGGATTCCACTTTCAAGTGCATTAGAATTTAAAGTTATGGTGTTTTCTTTGTGGGTAAAATTCAGCCACCAGAAACAAGCAAGAAGGAGTAAGAAATACTAAGAATATTATTGCAAGGTGGGAATCTGGAAAAAGATGACTGTGTCTGAAAACATAAAGAATGTACAGAAGTTTGTAAGACAAAAATGACACTTGATATCACAACATGTTTTGTTATATACAGAGTATAAAGGTAACAACATTGTATTCTTAGCACACACTTGCTACTAGCCCATCAATTAGACCATAGTGTATGTACACTATATGAATAAAATGAAAATAATTATTATTCTCCAAGGACACCTGAATAAATAGTGTCATGCTACCTCAAAGAGCTGGAAAGAAAAATATTAATACTTAAAATAAGTTTTATGATGGGAAAGTGCTATCCTGGTTAGATTTTATGTCACAACACAGTCTATTGTCATTTGAGAAGGTAGAACCTCAAACCAGAAAATGCCCATAGGACTTAGATTTTGGCAAACCTCTAAGGGTTTTCTTAAATAGTGATTGCTTTGAGAGCACTTAGTCCACTATGGGCCTAGTCACCCCTGGTGGTTCTAGGCTGATTAACCTAATGGTAAGAAGCAGCACCTCTTCATGTCCTCCATATCATGTCCTGTTTCCAGGTTTCATCACAGATTGAGCTTTTACCTTGATTTATTTCAAAGAAATGAGATTTAGAATAATGAACCCCCAAAATACCCTTTCTTTCCCACATTGCTTTTAATCATAATGATTATTACTGCAACATCAACTCTAAGACAATAGCTATGAAGATATAACTAACAATAAAACTGTCTTCAAAATCAGGTTCTTCTATATGAGGGTATATTTTGTGTTGTACATCTTTCTTTTGCCTCTTCTTACCAGTCATCTTCATATCCAAAGTACAGAATGAACTTACCAATGTTGTCATGCTCTAGTAAGTCTTTGAGATGCATGTAGCCCTTTGGAAATTCATGTGGCTTATTTGACCCACTTCTTCAGAATCTACTCTTAAATCTATATAAAACTTTACTTGAATAATTGTTCAATTACTCTGAGTATGTATAAATGCTGCTGTTCTATGTAGAAGCTGAATTTCATATGGTTTCCCAAAGCTTAAAAACCAATAACAAGGAAGGGTATCATGAACCACGTTCTTCAGGGAAATATCCTCAAGGTCACTTCACCATATGCTTGTAAGTGAGGCAAGGACCATTTCATTGGCAGAAATGAAATCCTCACCCTTGCAATATAATTATCCCCTGTGATCACTAGGTCCTCTTGTGTCTTTCACACCCAAGTCTTAGCACTGACAATCTGGTCACTTCTTGGGAATCCATATTGCCCGCAGGACACAGGAAGAGGGCTGGCTCTATTTCAACTCATGTCACTGTCCTCTTCCTAATGAGAATTTTTTATGTTTTTCAACTAAATACAACACTTAACTAATTAAATCCCTCTGTGTCTACTTGCAGTTGACATGCCCCCATTTGTTCTGTACTACATGATAGGTAGATTTTGCAGTGCCCATAAATGTGCAACCTGCAAACTTTATGGAAAAGTTGATGCAATTCAATTCTATCATATATGAATTCAAACATTTATGAGGAAACTTTAAACCCTACTGTGGTTTACTTATAATCAGGGGAGTTTGTGTAGAATAATAACTAAGAATTGTCCAAAATTTACTTACCAATGGCATTCTTTGATTAATAAAAATGATTTAAAAAAATTACAGCCAGGAAAAGAATCTGGATAGGCTGGTCATTATGTGAAGTAAATGAAGACAGCGTGTGGTGAAAACCTGAAGAAGCCATGAAGTTGTGCAAACAACTTGCTTTCTAAGTCAATGATTCAAATAACAAATGAAAGCTCAGTCAATGATGAGTTTTACTCCTAAGTTTCTAAGTTGAAGGAAATAACTACATTTCTAACATAGAAGCTGTATGAAATTTTCTTTTCCTTTTTTTTTAAAAAAAAAAAAGAAAAAAAAACAAAAGAGGGGGCTGGAGAGATGGCTCAGCGGTTAAGAGCACCGTCTGCTCTTCCAAAGGACCCGGGTTTGATTCCCAGCACCCACATGGCAGCTAACAACTGTCTGTAGTTCCAGTTCCAGGCAAACACCAAGGTTATTAAATAAAAATAAAGTTTAAAAAAAGGACTTTATTTTCTAAAAGAAAATATAAAATAGAATGACAAGAGAAAAAGAAATATATAATAATGCCATTGTGTAGAATGAATAGTGTTGAGATCAAATGAACAACAGAAGACTATATTAAATATAATTATCAAATCCAAGATGTTCAGTGATTGTGGTTTGCAGCTTGGGTGTTCTTTACTTTTTTGTTAACTCTACTAATGAGTGATAGTAGCATTTAAGCATGGGATCCCTCTTAAAGAATTTCTTTGAGATTTTAAACATCCCCACTGTAAACTTTTTAGTGATCTTTTGCTCTACTTAATTCACCCAACAATTTCTGGAGAATGTTAAGTGACTAACTACTAATTACATTGGTGACAGAGATTTTCCCCCTTTGTTTTGCTTAGTCTACATGCAGTTAACTTGGATGCAAATATGTCATTTTATCTTGATGTTTGTGTCATGTGCTTATTTTATTCTGTTACATCATGAGACCCTGAAGCTTTATTTCTTTGTGTGCGTGTGTACATTGTGTGTGTGTGTGTGTGTGTGTGTGTGTGTGTGTGTGTGTGTGTGTGTGTGTGTGTTTGCATTAAGGGCACAATGTGAACCATACATGAAAGCACTCCATTAAAAATGTCAAATTTGAATTAAATAATTTGACCTACTATGTCCAGGCAATAAAAGCCCTAAATAGATCTGTAAGTTTTTGACTCCATGTATAGCCAGCTTTTCTTTGATATTGTATAACTGTTCCCTCCATAAGGGATTTGCCCTGAATGTCTTCATTTGCCCTTTGCTATACCTTTCTGTACAGAGTATATTATGAAGTAGAGGAGGTCATTTCAACCCCAGTTACTTCAGTGCTCTGAGTTGAACTATTTTGGAAGGGAGTATGTTAGAGGGATGTTCTGATAGCAGTCAGAGACCTCCACAGCATCTGTTAGGATATTTTGAACTCACTAGAAAGCAGAAGGAATACAGGAATGCTTTTTAGGAATGTAACAGAAAGCACAAACAGCCCATGCCTAGCACTTTAATTCTTGGTCTAATTAAAGTGTAGCAATAAACAGTGTCTCTTCTTTGCATATCTGAAGCCTGGAAAAGAGTAGTTCATCCACACAGTTAATGACTTCAATTCTATAGATTTCTACGTTGTGAACTTTCTAATATTTAATTCATTCAAGGAATCTAATATGCCAATAATGGAGTACTTGAGAGTATGGATAATAACTACTTCACATGATCACAAACATGTTCTAAAAGTGACTAATAATCAGATTATGGTGGAAGTTGGTAATAAAATAATTAACAAAATGAAAATAATCAATTTACAAAGGGCCCTTCTTCCTGTGGATAAATGAAGATACAAATAATTGGGAATAAGGATGGTGAATTGCCACAAACTTTATAAGTAACCTTGTACTTTCCTTGAAATATGCCCATAAAATAAAAAATAATTTGTTTTTTATAAGCTTGTAGCCCACATGTTAGAACTTTTAGTAAAATTTAAGATATTTTTTTATCTTGATCTTATCATTTATTCTCCTGATAGCAAAACACGCAGCAATAATAAAATAGAGTATAGGAAATGTGCATCAATCATATTTTACTCAAGTAGTTTAAATATACATATAGGAAGGTGCTGTTGACTGGAGGTGCCTAAAGTGTCATTCATAAAAGAAGAATGAGATGAAATGCTGGGTACATCAATAAAATGTTTTTCAAAGTTGAAACGGTTTGGCACAAGCCTTCAAGTCAGCTAAGGATAACATTCTCAAACATTTGTACAAGGATTCATATGAATGCTGGTAGCCTGCTTTGATGTCCCAATATACCCTTCCCCAGCTGCATGGGAAAGAGAAGATCAATCTGTTGGGAGGTAGTAGACCACAGTGCACATGAGGAAATCTGGGTTTAAAGTGTAGGGGGGGGAAATCTTAAAAAGATTGATGGGTGAAATCCTTATTAGAGAGAGAGGGAGTGAAAAGAGAGGGGTAGATGAGAGAGAAAGGGAAAGAAAGTGAGAAAGACAAAGAAAGATAGAGAGACAGAGACAAAAACAGAGAGATTGATTCAGTTAGAACCCTGAATTTTCATAGTTTTAAACTTTGATTACAAATTCAAAATTGAATAGTATTTTTTAGACTTTAGTGTCAATGATTCTGATTCTAACTTATGTAGAGGAAAAGCTCAGATGTTTGGTTTTCTATCTTTATTTTGAATAACATTAGTGATCATCATTATCCAAAGGTAAGTTTCAGACAAATGAGTAACCATTTCTTTATTGTGGAAAGATTGGCTTTTGTTATAGCATAGAAGAGACGAAGAGTACAGTCAGTGATATTGAAAACAGATACTTTGGTGCTATTTGAATAGATTCAAATTACAAAGTGAGAAAGCAATTGGAGATGATCCTAGGTTTCAAAAGAGTCATGAATAAAGAAACCTATGACACACTTTAAGAGCAAGCACACCTAGGTATTATTTTTCAAATGAATATTCTTATTTGGGTCAACTTAAATTTTATTTTTAAAGGGTAAAATCCAATAGCACTGGATGAAAGTAGAACTGAGAGAAGCTGCCTAAAGGAGAAAATGCTGTTCCTGTCAATTATTGAACTTTATATTTGTATATAAAGTGTTCATTGATTAGAAAAAGTTTAATATTTCTAACAAAGATATTGATGTTTGAAGTAAAAGAAGAAATTAAAGCAATACTTCATATTTAAGAAACACAGAGAAAGATACTTGGAAGTTATCTGGGTGTAAGCAAATTAACATTGCATCTATTTTTATTAGACATACTAGCAATTGGAACTTTCTTATTGTTAATAACACAATTATTTGAAGGTTGAAGGTACACTGTAGTTATTCAACCTCTAAGTATTGGGACATTGTGTGTGTGTGTGTGTGTGTGTGTGTGTGTGTACATTGCAAGGCTTAAATAATTAAATTTACCATTCTACCAAGGTAATTGAAGTTGAGCTTCCTGGTTCTAGGAGACCCAATTGGAAAAACTAGATAGCCACACAAAATGAAGACCTTAGTGATAAATACAACAACAAGTATATTAAATTCAATAAAGCCATATAAATTAATATTCTCTGCCTGGTAACCAAAAGCTCAAGGTGATAGTTGGCATTGTTCACCTTGAGAAGCTCTACCAAGCAAGCATCTGTCAGCTTTGCTAACTCTCCTTGAATGGCAAGGCCTCAGTGTTGTTTATTTGTGCATTGCTATTAGCTGGCTTCTTTGTAAGTTTTCTCAATTATGCCACATGCGGCCCCATCGCATCAGTCATGAGGAGATTTCAGCAGTCAGCAGGGACAATTGAGTTGAGACAAAGTGAGAAGGAGTGTAACTATTTCTTTCTTATTGAGATACAATTCATTCTTCTCAGCTGGTGATATGAAGTCAGGGACAAATGCACAATGAAATAACAAAGCAAATAAATAAATGCACAAGGAAATATACATCCAATGGAGCAAAGTATCTTGTTGCTTCTGTCCAAAGATTGCATCAGTCATTTAAAATCTTTCTTTATATTTAACTCAAATTTCAAATAATACATGCAATTAAATACTACTTTTAAAGGCATATTTCTGAGTAAAACTTTATACAGATATGTTGTGTTGTTGTTTATAATTCTTAGATCAAAAAGACAACACAATTAAATTTCAAGTCTGACAATATAGGCTATTGCCCTTGTCCTAGCTTGTATCCCAGAACTTAAAAAGAAGACCCCCATCACTGATGACACCACAAATTTTAGGTATAGAAGTTGAAAGAATCAAGGTAAAACTGAACTGAGAATTTCCTAAAGGACAAGATCTCACAGTATGTGAAGGTGCTTTGTAAACTCCGAAGAAGAAAAGTATTGAACAAATCACATAATGATCAGCATGGCAAAATAAAAATGACATTTATGTCTTGTTTGTAATCAATAATCATTGAATTAGACTTAAATTCTACTCACCAGGAGGTAATTCATGTCAAATACTGTGCACCTAGCCAACTGTTTATGTCCGCTGAGGTTATGAACCCTGGAGGAGAATACACAACTTTAATTCTCCTGAACCAGTATAATTTCTGCCTATACCTAGAATATTTATCTTTATACATGCAAATAAATTTAGCTTTCATCCATCACCAAAGAAATTTCTTTTTTCCTGAGATAGAGACTACTATAGAAAGCCACAATTTGGTGAAATGCCAGATAACAACAAACACTGAGGATCCCAACTCAAACCAACATATCTACAACATAACCTCTAGAATCAAGACTTAGGGAAATGTGGGAAAATATGGGGTGGTTGGGGGGAATGGGTGTAAAAAGATTGTAAGAGCAGGGGACCAGGATGTCTTCTATGAGATAATGTTGTCTGCATATGGCATTAAAAACATACTCGTGAACCCTTTGTTGTCTAAACAGTATCTAAACATTAGCAAGACCAAATGATGTGCCACATGGACACAAGAGAACTCTTAAGGCTCTACTTTTAGAGAAAAAGTTACAGGCAATTACTGATTGCTGAGGCAGAGAGAATGAATCTTCTCCAGGAATGAAACCCTGATTGAATACTCAATCCCAAGTAGTCATCCCTAAAAACATATACATAGGAGCAAAACTAAAGGGACATATATTATATAAAGGTATAGAATGTTAAAATGAAATGGTCATGAATTTAATATGGATTTGATAAGGAGGAGCACAGATATGGGTAGAGGTTGAGGTAATGAGAGGGAAATGACATAAATACATTACTCAGTCATGAAGTTCTTGATAAATTGTGTAAAAGTTTAGATGAAATTACTAAATATATCTTAATACCACCTGTGATTACATATTTCTATTTTAAACACTAAAATTAAGAAAATAAATAAGAAATAATTGCAAGTTAAAAAATATATCTGAGCTTATAAAGTAAATTTTTTGTGAAAATAATTATTGAAGTCTGATATTCACTATGTCTAGACAGGTATCATTGTGAAGATACTTTGTTTTAGTCTTTGTTTTACCTCACTTCTATAATAATTTACTGACATCTATAACATATGCTTGTTTCTTTCTTCAATTAGCAAATAAATATTTACTTTTAAAATATTAATCCAATACAAGGAATCAACAGCAGGAATATTAAAAAGAAGGTATGTGTGATAAATGATATAAATGTAAATAAAGGGAGTGTACTATATGGTCAACAAGAGAAAACAAAGAGACAGCCAAAGTGGCAAACTGGGCTTTTACTGTTAATAGGACAGAAAGCTATTGACCTGGTGAAATGATGGCTTGGTGTTTGCAGTGTCTGTCTGGATGCACTGTGGAAAATACTTGGTGTCAAAGAAAATGTGAGGATAAAAATGATAAGGAAAGAAATTAGATTCTATTTCATTTGACTGGGACAAATTATGTGATATAAGTCCACATTTGCAACAACAGAAGTAGGAGTCTGATTTGTGGCAGAGCCATTGGTCACAGCAAATTGGACCATGAGGAAAAGGGAGGAAGCAAAATACTTACCAGGGTTTGAGTCTAAGAAATGAATCTTTGGGGATGTTAGGTTAAAATAACTCAGGAATTAGAATAGCAAACTAGCTTTGAGATAGGAATTTTGGAGAAATCAGTATATAATTAAAAAATTATATCCATAAGACAAAATCATTCAGTATTGAGAATAAGAATAGATAAAATTTACAACCCAAGTGATACGACATACTAGCAGTAAAAATTTGAGAAAAATATTTTTGTAGGAAGAGTGAAGAATAAACAGAGCCCATGCAACAATGCTGGGGCTAAATGGATTAGTAAAGAGAAAAGTAGCTAATCAATTTATCCAAATTTGATAATAGTTTAGTAGCCTAGTATCATGGATTAGAGTAGATTGTATCAGGGTAAGCCATTTGATAGTTATTAGTGACTTGGAGAAACTGATTCAATGGATTAGAATTTTATGGATTAAACATAAAATATTATTGAACTAAATCCAAACTAAAATGAAAGGCAAGAAGACAAGAATAGATAAATCATGCTTTGATGAATTTTTCTGCATAGAAGAGCAGAAAAATAGAGCAGCTAATGGAGAGGATTGTGGGACAGTGAAAAGGTAATGGGGTTACTGTTTTTTAAAGGACCAGAATACTTGTTTGAAGAAAAGAAAAGAATCTCCTAACTACTGAATGGACAGAAATATGGAAGTGTTATCACCACAGTGAGAATAGATAAGTTCTAATGGACATGTGATGGTTCAGATGACTGCAGAAACAATCCAAAGTTTTAAGACAGAATAAGGAAGTCAGCTTACGTGTTATCAGATGCTTGTAGATTTTTAGACATAGGGATAATATTTAAATTGTTATGTCTTTTATTATTACATATTATTGATTATATAAAACACAGCCAAGCTGCTTGTAATAAATAAAACAGGATCAATGAGAATAAAAGAGAGGTATGAAATCCCTAATTGTGATACAAAGTTTTGAATTTGAAAGTCTGGATATAAAAAAGAAGAAGTTACATAGAAAAATCATCTGTATATATTCTGTATTATTGTAAATGGACTACCTACAGTCTTCTGCTTGAAGCCATATGTGTGTACAGAGACTATAAATTTATGATGTTGGACAACAAAGATTTTTCCATGGGAAAATAACAATTACAGAAAAACTATGAGAGAATAATTTGCATACAATAGGCTAATAAATGTTCAAATAATCACAAATTTGAGTATAGGAAATTTCATTATTTGGTTTTTTTTTTTACTTTTTAATGTAATTATTAATGATGTTCTTTTGACATAACCTGTACTGTTCTCTTTCTCTCCCTTTCTTCTGCTTCACCGACACTCTGTAGTGGATAATTAATTTAATATTTATTAAGGATATAAAAGGGAATAAACAGCTGTATCATTCCTGGAAGTCTGGACCAACCCATATGCTGAAACTCAGCATATCTGATCAGAAAGCAGAGAGAAACTGTGAGTGTGCACCCAGATTTTCAGCTGTCTTCTGCCATGCCTCAGTGCTACAGACTCCAAGGTCATAGGTGAACCCCAGAACTAGGCTAGGCAAGAAGACACAGCTCTTGGTCAAGGTGATGAATTTCCTTCTCACTACACCAACCACACCCACTGCCCTTCCACTTATCAAAAGTGTTAAGGTCTTCCTTGAGTAGTCAACACAAGCCAACATTCTAAGTTGGAGCAAGACCCACCCATTCCTCCCCTTATCAAGGCTGAGCAGGGCATCCTACCATAGGACACGGGCTCTAAAAAGCCAGTTTATGTACCCAGGATAATTCCTGGACCCATAGCAAGGACCCGTACTAACAGTCCCATGCCCATCTCTTTTAGATAAACAAATTTTTGAAGCATGTATTTTAAGTATGTCCCTATGATCCTATGGATTTCCTCAGTGCCTTTTTTTTTTTGGTCCCTTTTTATGTTTAATTGTGCTAATCTGGGTCTTCTCTCACCATGTTTTAGTTCATTTGGCTAAGAGTTTGTCAAAGTTATTGATGTTCTCAAAGAACCAACTCTTTGTTTGATTGATTCCATGTATTGATTTTTGTCTGTTTCTATCTTATTGATTTCAGCCCTGAGTTTATTTCTTGCCTCTATTGTTTTTATGTGTTACTTCTTCTTTATGTTCTAGAACTTTCAGGTGTGCTTTTAAGTTACTAATATGAGATATTTCCTATTTTTTAATTATCTTTTAATGTAGACTTAGTACTATGAACTTGCCTCTCTGGACCATTTTGTTGTTTTTATAAGTAAGTATGTGTTATGTTTTCATTTTCCTTCAATTATAAAAATTTTTAATTTCTTCCTTAATTTTTACCATGATCCATTTTTTTTGTTCAGTAGAGAGTTGTTTAGTTTCCATGAGTTTGTAAGCTTTCTGTTATTTCTGTTGTTGATATCAGCTTTAATTCATTATGGTCAGATATTATTCAGGGTGTTATTTCAATATGATTGAATTTGTTGAGACCTGTTTTGTGTCTTTGTATGTGATCACTTTTTCAATAAAGTTCTATGTGGTGCTGAGAAGAAGGTATATTCTTTTTTATTTTGAGTGTAATATTATGCAAATATATTTTAGGTTCCTTTCGTTTATGACATCACTTGGTTCCAGAAGTTCTGTTTAGTTTTTGTCTGGATTTTGTATATTTGTGAGAGTGGAGTATTGAAATCTCTCACTACTACTGTACAAGGGTCAATATATGATTTAACTTTTAGTACACTGCCCTTTTATGTACTGGGGCACCTTGTGTTTGATGTATTGACATTAAGAACTGCAATATTATTCTTTTGAATTTTCTTTTGCTATATATGTCGTTATTTTCCCTATCTTTTTATTTGATTAGTTAGTTACAGTTTGAAGTCTATTCTATCAGATAGTAAAATCTGATACTAAGAAGGCTACATCTTCTTAGGTCCCTTTGCTTGGAATATCTATTTCCATCTTTTTATCCTGAAGTCATATCTATGCTTGCTGCTAAGGTATATTTTTTGAATATAGCAGAAAGATGAATCCCACTTTTGCAACCATTCTATTATTGTGTCTTGCGTGTGTTGGGAGAGATATTGGTGCTGAAAGACAACAGTGAGCATTGTTTGTTGCTTACTTCTATTTTCTAGTTATGCTTTCTTCACCTCCCTTTTTTTTATCTGCTTTTCTAGGATTATTTAATCCCCATGTTTTTTCGCGTAAGGATAGCCACTTCAATTGAAGTTTTTCTTGTAATTCCTTTTATACAGCTGGGTTTGGAGACAGACACTGTTTAAATTTGGTTTAAACTCTGTGTGTATTATTTTCTTCATCTATTGTAACTGAAAGTGTCTTGTATAGTGGTTTAGGCTCTATAGCATTTATGCTATCTTAGAATTTTTAGAATGTCTGTCTAGGACCTTTTCCCTTTTAGAAATCATGTATTTTTCTACCTTTATATGTTATTTAGACACTTTATCTTGTAACTTTAAATATTCTCTTTTTTTCTGTTCATTCAATGTTTTAATTATTGTGTACTAAGGAAATCTTCTTTTCTGGTCCAGTCTACTTGGTGTTCTTTATGCCTCTTGTGCACATCCTTCTTTAGGTTGAGGAAAGTCTGTGTTACCATTTTGTTTTAAATATTTTCTGTGCCTCTTATCTGGGTTTCTTCTCCTTCCTCTGTTCCTATTATTTGGAGATTTGATCTTTTCATAGTGTCCCAGATTTTTTGAATGTTTTGTGACTGGATTTTTTTTTTAGATTTAACATTTTCTTTTATCTAGGTATCAATGTATTCTATCTTGTCTTCAGTGACCTAAACTGTCTTGTCCAGCACTTTGTTTTCTGTTTGGGAGGCTTTTTTAATGAATTTTCTGATCATGCTTCAGAAATTTTAATTCTAGATTTCATGCAGCTTGAGTTTTCTTTATTGATTATATTTCTACTTGAAACTCTGGAATTGTTTTTTGATTCTATTTCATGTGTGTATGTGTGTGTTTGTGTGTGTGTGTATTCACAGATTTCTTTAAGGGATTTAGTCATTTCCTACTTAAGAAACTCTAACATATTCACAAAGGCTATTTTAAAGTCCATGACTTAAGTTTCAGTTGTATTGCATTTCTGAGGCCCTAACACTGTAGGATTGCTAGAGTTTTAATGGAAACATATTGTCCTTGCTGTTTTGATTGTGGTTGACATCTATGAATCTGAGATTGGAATGATTGTAATCTAGGTAATGATATCTAGTCTTGTCTTCGTTGTGGAGTATTTTGTTCCTTGATTTCTCTTGCTGTTTGTGATTCTTATAAAAATAATGTGGCTGTGGTTTGCCTGGTAGGGGATTATTCTGAGGTCCTGACAGCGGTCACTGTAAGTTCTGGTTATAAAGTATTTCTTGGTATTGAGGTGCTGACACTTAGGATTGGAGTTGATCTATGGGAGAGTGCAGGGATTTTGGATCGACAGTAAAGCAAAGTGATTCACCAATATCTATTTAGTCCTCTAGGAATGAAGACAGAACAGGAAACACTTTTGTAGTCTGCTACAGAGCTGAAAGATGCAGGAGTAAAATCTATCATTATAAATGTAAGAAATGAACATAAATAGAATATCTATGTGTTTCATGAATTACTGCTATAATGTGGGTATAGTTTATTCTATAATTGTTCATGTGTTCTCAGTGCTGAAAAGCTTATTCAGTGGTTAAGAGCAATTGCTGATGTTGAAGAGAACATAGGTTAGATTTCCAGTGCTTACATGTCTGTTCAAAACTGTGTATAACTCCAGATGTAGCAGATCCTATATCTTATTTTAACATCTGTGAGATCATAGAGGCATGGAGGAAATATTTACTTAGGCACACACACATACACATAAATAAAATAAATTAATTAAACAAACATTGTTACATTAAAAAAAAAATGTGCTTGAAGTTTGGTCTCTTGTGTGGTCATGCTAACAAATGATGGGGCCAAATAGGGTTTAGTAGCAAGTCATTCAGTCTCAAGAAGATCTTATTTGTATAGGAGTCAGGTTAACTCTTTTTGGACCCTTGTATTTTCATAATAGGGAGCTATTCTGAAAGACCACAACCTTTGACTTACTTTCTGACATACACTGTGGTGTGAGTAATTCCATCTTTCAGAAGCAATTCTGTCATACGGTCAGTCAATCTGTAAGTCTTCATTGGAAGCCAACCATGTTGACTACCCACTATGAGATATCGCTATTCTAAAATAAAAATAAAACACTTTCTTTATTATCTAGCCTGTATTATTTCCTTCAGTGGTATAAAATAGTATTAGGAAAGAGAGAAGATTCCATTGTTAATTGTTGATACTGTAAGGCTTATTTTAGGGAAAAAAGTAAATGGTTATAAAACAAAATTTCAAAATAATTTAAAGAATAATGGTGGAGAGGCAGAAGGTAGCAAATAACATAAATAGAAAACTCAGATCATGTTTTAATTCTGAAATTTAATCAGTAATCATAACATATATGAAAATTCAAATAAACTATTTAAGAACTACATCTTACCAGCACACATAAAGATAGGACAGAACTATTTGTTGGGCAGTGGATACAGTTTGCAGTACTGCATTAGAATATTTAGGGTCCCATGAGTTCTGAATTTTCAGATAAGTTAGGATTTTTTGGATGAGAAAAGTCTCTGGAGTTTTGCTAAAATGCATGACATTTCTAAATCATTCTGAATGAGTAATAAAGAAAATGTATCAATACTTATCTCTCATTTTATTATCATGATATTTTATCATTTAATCATTCACTTTGGTATATTTCTTTGACTGAACTATCTCTGTTGAACTATCTTTACAAATTAAAAATAAACTTACTTGGTCATAGATTTTTAATTTCTGTTTAAATCAGTTTTCTAGTATTTTCCTTAAAATATCCACAGCAATATTTATTGCACATTTTTTGTAGTGTCTTTGGCCAGTTTGGATATTGGAACATAATATGACTGGGATATATCCTTATCAATACCTAGTGCATATTGTCTTACTAGAGTCCTCTATTGATGTTATTGGATCAAGTGTCTGTAACTTTTGGGAAAGAAAGAAAACATAATTACTTACCCAATGCCTTTACTTGTTATTGATCTGTTGAAACATTTTATGATTTATTATTAACAGACTTCTCACTTGCAGGTATCTTTCCATTCTTTCTAGGGTATGGAATCTTGGAGCATACAATTTTCATAGTTCTTTTATAACCCTTTATCTACATTAGGAGCAATATCTACCATCCCCCCTTTTCATTATAATTTTAGATACTAGAATTTTCTCACTCTTTATCCTTTTTGAAAATGGCTTTAAAGGTTTGTTTTGTGTGTACAGGAGTTTCTTTCACTTGTATATCTATGCACCATTTGCATATATTGTGCCCACAGAACCTAGAAGACCACATAAGATCCCATAGATATAGGTTTGCAAGTGGTTGTGAGGTTCCATACAGGCTCTGGGAACAGAATTTGAGTCCTCTGCAAGATCAGTCTATGCTTTTACCCCTTAGCCATCTCTCTATCATCTTCTCTTCCCCAGCCCCAGCTTAAGATTTGCTAAGTTGTTTCATTAAGACACACATATCAGTGTTGTTGACTTCTTTATTTTTCTTCTATATAATTGACTTTTGACTAATTTGATACCATCTTCTAACTAAAAATTATTTTATTGTTGTTGTTATTTTGCTGTTTTGACTTTTGGTTTGTGTCATTATTTTTTTTTCCTTTATAAGTCCTCCAATCTCTGGCATAAGTCCAATCAATACTATGACTTCTATTTCTTCTGGTTGTAAATGGTTAACATTTCCTTTTCTGTCTCAAGGGAGATTCCAGAATAATGGATTTTACCTTGGAGCACAATAGCCTAGATATAATAGCATCTTAATTGATCTTCTCTGTTTTTATAGAAGTATTCTGGCCCACAAAATGTTGCTTAGTTTGTATTTCTACATAACAGAGTAAAAATTGTAGTTTTCTATTATGTACTCTTATTTATTCCAGAAAAATAATACTTTTAAGGAATACTTAGCCATTAACAACCAAAATTTATAAGCCAAAAGTTCTGATATAAACAGCTAAAGATTTGAATGTGTAATTTGTGAGGTAAAATATAGAAGAGTTAAATAAGCATTACTCATCAAATACATGTAAATGAAAAATGTTAGGTTACTACATGTACATTTATAGAACCAAATTATTTTCAAGATTGAAAGGGCCATTCATGACCAACAATATATATAAAGTAAAGGTTTATAAATTTGACACAGTAACATTAATGATACAAATATAATTACAATGGTAAATAATAATTTTCATTGTCTTAAACTGTTAAATGCACCCTATTTTGAAACATGTTTGTCATACTTTTAGTCACTTACCTAATATATGAAAATATGTTCTACAGAAGCACAGGTATGCTTACATGTATGTTTATGTTTAAATCAGTTTGATCATAGTTATTGAACACATGAAACAATGAACAAGTTCATAAGTAGGTAAATAGATAACTATAGCATATTCTGATTTTATCATGACCAAAATAAAAATGCCAAAACAACTACTGCATATAAAAACATTATGTTTATCCAAAAGATCTAAACAGATTGTGTTATGATACTATGAATAAACCCTATTATGTACAAAGTACTGGTTAATTGAAAATTCAGTTAAAATTTTTGTATTTAAACTACATTCACTTTCTAAATATATTTAATTTTTTACATACTATTTATATTTTTATTTCAAAATAACCCTAACATTATTACAAGTGGTAATTATCCAATCCCCTTAATCTTCAGATTCTACATTCACCAGTTACTATCAATATTAATGAAAAGTCTTCAGAAAAAAATTTTACACTAAACACATAGAGATTGATTCTCTAGTTATTACTCCCTAAACAATGCATTATAACCTATGGCATTTACATTACACTGGAATCCCAAATACTTGAGCTCTACGGCTAATGGAAGAATAAATGTGCAAGCAGGGTGAGGTCAAGCAGACAGAGAGCAAAACCTTCCTTCTTCCATGCCCCAATATAAGCTTTCAGCAGGAGGTGTAGTGTAGACTAAAGATGACTCTTCCTTCCTTGAGTCCTAGATCAAAAGCATGAGTTTTTCTGCATTAAAATTTTAGACTAGAAGTGGATCCACCCACTTCAATCCAAGAAAATGAGCTCTCACAGGTGTACCTTCCACTTCTGTGGTTCAATTACAGATGAGGTTAATCTGACAACCAAGAACAGCCCTCACAAAAAGACTATGTCAAAGGTTCCATGCAAAACAGATGACATCCTATACATGAAAAAAACATCTCTGGATCTGAACAATGTTCTTGAAGTGTCCTCTTGCAAAATTTGATAGATGGATATGGATGGATATGTATCTTTTTATTCTGTGTTCATAAACTACATAACTACAATAACTGGCTTGTTTTCAAAACTATTGACTGTCACATTTGTAAATAAAAATAATGAAAATTGTGGAAGACACTTTATCAAAAATTGACTAGCATACCAATTCATATTTAATTCTAGTACATGTGTATATTATATAGATATACCTAAAATATGTGAAATGTATACATAGCAATTTTATTCCAAGTAAAATTTTTACAATATATACCAATTTTCCTGTCATTTGCCAGAATTTTCATATATCATGTGTGCCTTTATGACACACACATTTGATAAAATTACTTATGATTTCTTGATTATATTAAAATGTTCCTTCGTTTTTCTCTAGCACTAGCTTTTTCCTAAGTAGAGATAAATATATATATTTTTCTATGTAAGAATAGATGTGGCTATTTGGAGTCTATTTAAGATCATTAAATGAACAGAAATTGAAAATTGTATCACTCCTTCTTATACCTTTTCAACAGGCTATGTGCTGAAAAATTGATAAAAAATGATGGCACTATGTTCTGGGTTATTTACTTCTGTTATTAAATACAGAAAAAGGAGAACTATTTTGCTAAGTCCAAACATGAACTTAGACACTGTTCACATAATCATTCCCTCACCTCAAGAAACTGAAATTGTCTTCCACAGCGGGTTTTCTATTCATTGTTTTTTGCATCATTGTCTCCAGTTCCAAAAAGAATTAAAAATTGTGAAAGCTCACCTCTCAACATACTTTTCAACATAGAGCTCTAGTTTCGCTGAGCTTTAGAAACTGCTGAAAGGTTATTGTGTGTTTCGGGCAAAGGTGAACATTTTATTAAAAACTCTTTTGCTACCTCAATCTTCCCATGAAACAAGAAGTAGAAAGTTCACTCAGAAATTTATAGACTTATATGGATGGAGAATTGCAAATCAAACAAACAGGCCTCAGGAAAAAATAAAAGCTAATAGCAAGTGACCTTATTTGCATGTACGTCCTGTCAGATAATATATCTAGGTTTAATGGCTTAATGAGAAAATTATTTTCTTCTTTTAATCCTAATATTGTATTCATGTTAATATTTTTCTAATCTCAATTTGGTTAAAAATATCTTCTCAGTGGAATTCTTAAAAAATAATATTTGTATTAAAAGTCTGATGAGTGCATGATTCATCATACATATGAAAGTCTGTTTTACTTCTTAATAAATGTTGGCTTCTACTTTAGCACATCTTTGGATTCTAGTATTGGGCAACATAAAGATGTTATTCTGGGGACACTCTTATTTTTCATTATTTGCAATTAAGAAAATAAGCATGCAGAACCAATTTTGCATAATGTAACCACTCTCAAATACAGACAGAACGAAGTCAAAGAAATAAGCATACATTTACAGACTTAAATATATAAAAGATTAGTAGCAAAAACAGGGATAAAGATAAAAAATTCTTTGACATAGAATATATTGTAGAATCTGTGACTGGAATTATTATTGATACATTCATTTGTCTTGACCTTAAATAAGAAAATAGACATTACAAACTTTTTTTTTTAACAAATCATTGACTCATATTTACTGAACACTAAGAAAAACTAATAAAATTTCTTCTAGGTTTATATTGGAAGCTTAAATAACCCTATTAAAATTATTTCTGTTACTTAAACAATACCTGATTTTACTCCCAGGAAAATAACATGTAAGAATGAGATTCATTTATCCATTTAAGCATAAATACATATGTGTAATGTATATGTTTTATTTTTAAGGTGATAATTAAAAGAACTGAAGAGATGGGTCATCAGCTAGGAACAATTAGTGTTCTTATAGATGACCTCATTTTGGCTCCCAACAACCATGTTGGGCTGCTTACATCTACTATTTAAATCTTTTGGAAAAAAATTCATATCTTAATATATACTAACTGTGCTTTATTTTTCAAACATCTTTTATATTAGATACCTCTTCCCCTAACCTTCTTATGCCCAAAGGTGCTTTTACCCTCTTTTGAGCTTCTGGACACCTCTTCTTTCTCACACATGTGTATATTCTCAAGTAAAATAAATAATAATGATAATAATATATTTAAATACAAAAAATTGCACAGAAGAACATTATTTAGACTTTAATAATATATTCTCTACTTTTGTGGTTTAAAGAATTAGATACTTGCAATAGCCCGTATTTTGAAAGCGTGTTTTCTACAAGCTAGTACTTTGTTAAGCCATTCTAGAAATTTTTGTAGGTGGGTTTTTGCTGGAGCAAATTAGTCTCCTGGAAGAAGCCCTTGAGACTGTCTTTCCCTGGCTTCTCCCAGAATGTTTTTCTGCTTCCTGTCTGTTATGAGTTGCAGAAACCCCTATAACAGACTCCTGTTTCCACGACAAGCTGATCAAGTGCCTGAGAACAGTGACCAGGACTGGACCATCTGAAAATATGAATTAAGAGAAGCAATTCTCTCTGCGTAGTGTTTTATCAGATATTTTGTGGCAGTGTTTCAAAAGTAAAAAACGTGCCTAAGGATTATTTATTATTTTAGGTAAAGAAAATTTAATGAATAGTAGTATTATTTCAGTTGATTCTCTCTTTTTGAAGCATTATTAGTGTGTGAGTTCCTGTTCTATAGAAAATACAAACATCCAAATGTTCCTCTGTAGAAAGTGCAAATAGATTTTGCCTCTATGTAATACAATTGCCAGAGCAGGTGACAAAAAGAGAGTTCCAAAATATATTTGTTTCTTCAAATATATTCAGAGGTAAATGAAACCAAAATACTAGAATATTCAAAAAGAGCATTAGCCAAGAGAGATGGTCCAATGCTTAAAAACAGCTGTTTTTCTGGTGGATGAGCTGGGTTCAGCTTCCACTCCACATATACGGTCTACAGTTATCAATGACTCAGTTCTAGGAAATCTGACTCTCTCTTCTGACTTTCAAGGGCAAAATCCATACAAACAGCACACACACACACACACACACACACACACACACACACACACACACATATTAATAACTTAAAATACTACAAAAAATAATGAGCATTTTATGTCTCCTAGAGAAAATATTCTTAAGATCAGGGTGCTTCTTCCTAAAGTCCTTCAAAAAGTTAACTTTTTTCCATTAACTTAGATTACAGTTTTGTCATTAGTATGTTCCTGTTCTCACTTCTGTCTAATCAATGGACTGTTTTGATGGTTGTTGTTGTTTGTTTTGTTGGTTTGTTTTTTGTTTTTTGTTTTGTTTTGTTGCTTAGCTTGGGCATTAAGGTTTAAAATGAAAAAACTTGTAATTAGTTTTGCTTTTATATACATATATTTAAGAATGATAGAATGGTTGTTAAAACCTCCCATTTTCTTTTCTTCTCATTATAAATAAAATCTCATTTTTATCCATGTATCCCCTTGTTCAAACTTCTGTCCCCCTCCCGCCCCTCCCAGTCATTCTCTCTTTTCCCCATCTCCTTATCTCCAAAAGCAGCTGCTGTTGGCTGGCAGAATTTGTGTAAGAAGAGACATTAAATCTATTATATGAAAGATTCCCAAAAGGAACAAAATGGGTGGACTTCACCAGTATCCACACTAATCAGTGTGTCATTTAATAATCTCTTCTCTGTTGGTAACTCTCACTTGTTGATATCTGCGTGAGCTATTATTTATTTATAAAGGAGAAAAAGTAACCTTCTCATGTCTATTTACATTCTAGGCTGTCTTAAAAATAAACTGTATCACACAGCATTTTTCTGTTAGTCCTTTATGCACCAGCTCATGACCTTTGGGATCCATCTGAATCACAGCTCCTGTTGATTTTCCTAAGCAGCTTCTACATTCCAGCCATTCCTTTACTCTAGTGGTTCTCAATCTTATGCTGAGAATAATTAATACAACTGCTATGTTGAAGTGACCCCAGCAATAAAATTATTACATTGCTACTTCATAATTGTAATTTTGCTAGTGTTACGAATGATAATGTAAATATTTGATATGCAAGAAATGCAATATGTGACCTGCAAGGGGCTTGAAACCAGAGGTTGAGAAACACTGTTGTACTCCATTTTCATTATTGCTCATCCTCCACATTCATTTCTGAAAGCTCCACTCTTCCATCATTTATGTGATGATACTTCATGAAGGAGATATGCTAAGGCTGTTTCTGATCAGCCACAGCAGACAGCTCATAATCTGCCATCTCTGCACTGTGTTCAGGTATTTGGCATAGATTATCTTTCCTCTACCCATCTGCCTTTGAATACTTTTGCTATTAAGTATTAATGTATATTTTATGATTCAGAAATAGAGGTGAATAATGGATTTATCTCTACAGATTTAACTATACTTGAGTACATGATAAATTGCTGAAGTGCAAAATCTTAACTTCTTTAACACTTTATAAACTGATATTATTCATAATTGAAACACATAATTATTAAAATCATAATCTATATAATTATGAATCTCTGCTAATTTTATATATGAAGACTCAAAAATATTAAGAAAAGTCAATGTAGAAAGAGTTTTGAAACAAAAAAGAAAAAACTTTACATGTCTGATCAACTGCCTAGACAAATGACAAATATTAATAAAGAAGTAAGAATTATTAAAGAGAAAAGTAAAGTTTTTTAAAAAGCCTGTTTAATATACATTTTAAAAATTCAGATGTATATTTACAAATACAGTCAAAGCTTAAATATTGAGACTCCCATCCAGAGCAGAGTCACAGGTGAACAGGACCTCTCCAAGAACAGGGTCAACCCCTAGGTTCTAATCTCAGATTCTCCCTAACAGACAGAAGCTAGGCTTTAGCTGTGAGGGGCTCCTCCAGCGACCCTTAAAAGAAGGGACCTTGCACAGCCAGTCCCCAACTCCAGGGTGAACTGCATCATCAGAGAAGGACTGAGGCCTTTGAAATTCAGACTCCCGTCCAGAGCAGTGTCAGAGGTAAGCAGATTCCAGCACCTGCACCACTCATCTGAAGAGTCTCTCTCTGCGACCGGGTTAATCCCTAGTGTCTGATCTCAGACTCTCCATAGCAGACAGGAGCTAAGTTTTAGCTGTGAGGGGCTCCTCCAACAAGCACTAAAAGAAGAGACCTTGCATGGCCGGGCCACACTCCAGGGCAAAGTGTGTCATCAGAGAAAGACTGGGGCCTTTGAAATTCAGACAACTGTCCAGAGCAAAGTCAGAGATAGAGCAGACACCTGCTCAGAGGAGACAGGAGACACACAAGATCTCTTACAGCAACTGACTGGGAGCTGACTAATTGTGAACCAATGAAGACATGGGCAGATGTCAGTACAAAAATACATATAACAATATAAAGAACAATAAGGCAACACCAGAAGAAACTGGTGGTTCTACAACTACAAGACCTGAACAGAGCAATGAAGAGGAAACAGAAGGAAACAACAGCAAAAAGAAAGTTATGAAGATTATTGAAGCCTTCAAAGAGGATATAAAAACTTCCCTTAAAGAAATAGAAAATACAAACAAAAAATTGGAAGAGATCAACAAATCCTTGAAAGAAAACCAAGAAAAGGTAAACCAAAAAATTGAAAGAAATATTCCAGGAATTAAAAACTGAAGTAGAAGCAATAAAAAAGGCACAAAATGAGGCAAATGAAAACAGAATATCTGAAGAAAAGAGCTGGAACTCTAGATACAAGCATAACCAACAGAATCCAAGAGATAGAAGAGAGAATATCTTGAGAGGAACACTCAGTAGTGGAAATAGATACATCACTTAAAAAAAGCATTAAAACCAAAACCCTATAACACAAAATGTTCAGGAAATTAGGGACAACATGAAAAGATCTAACCTGAGAATAATAGGAGTAGAAGAAGGGGAAGAATACCAGCTCAAAGGTACAGATAATGTATTCAATAAAATCATGGAAGAAAACTTTCCCAGCTTAAAGAAGGTAATGCCTATAAAGATACAAGAAGAATAAAGAACACCAAATAGATATGACCCCCTAAAAAGTTCACTCGCCACATAATAAACAAACCACAAAACATACAGAAAAAAGAAAAAAATTTAAGAGCTGCAAAAGAAAAGGAACAACTTACCTATAAATGCAGATGCATCAGAATAACTCCTGACTATTCAGTGGAAATGATGAAAGCAAGAATGTCTTGGTCAGAAGTTATACAGACACTAAAAAGGCATGACTGCCACCCTAGAAACTATACCCAGCAAAGCTATCAATCACCGTAGCTGGAGAAACCAAGATATTCAGTGACAAAGTCAGACTTAAAAAATACCTATCTACCAATCCGGCCCTCCAAAAAGCATTAGAGGGAAAACTTCAACCTAAGGTTCCCAGATATACCCGTGTAACAGCAAACATTCAATATTCCCACAGAAGAAAAGCCCAGAGAAAGGAAATACATACAAGCTACCACCAAAAATAACAGGAAATATCAATCAGTGTACACTAAAATCCCTTAATATCAACAGACTCAATTTACCTATAAAAAGACACACACTAACAAGAGGAATACAAAAACAGAAGCCATTCTTCTCCTGCATACAAGAAACACACCTCAACCACAAAGAGAGACACAGGCTCAGAGTAAAGGATTGGGAAAAGATTTTCTAATCAAATGGTCCTAAGAAACAAGCTGGTGTTGCCATCCTAATATCTAACAAAGCAGACTTTAAACTAAAATCAATTAAAAGAGACCAAGATGGACATTACTTATTCATCACAGGAAAAAATGGTCAAGAGGAGATTTCAATCTTGAATACTTATGCCCCTAATATAAGTGCACCTCCCAATGTAAAAGAAACAGTGCTGGGATGTATTCACTCATTATTGGACTGTAAACAAAAAGTAAAGCATGTCCAAGCTGCAAACCACAAACACTGAACAGCTTGGGATCTGAGGCACCTTGACCTGGCTTGTTGGAGCCCATTCCCTCCAGAGGAACACTTGAGCCAGTCTTGATGTGGGGATGAGGAAAGTGGATTTCCCTGGAGTAGATGCTGAACTAAGCCACCTTGGGACCCTGGGGCCTACTGTCCTTGCCGGGGAGGAGATAAGGAGATGGGGAGAAGAGTGACTTGTAGGGGCAGGAGGGGAAGGGCATTTAAACAAGAGATATATGGAGAAAAAATGAGACGTTACTGATAATAAACAAACAAACAAACAAACAAAAACAAGAAAAGAAAGAAACACTGCTAAAGCTCAAATCCCATATCAATTCTCAAATCCTAATAGGGGGAGACTTCAAAACCCTACTTTCACCCAGAACAGATCAAAAAGAGACTAAACAGAGAAATAAGGAGTCTAACAGAGGTTATGATGCAAATGGATTTAATATATATTTACAGAAGTTCCCACCCAAAAGCAAAGGGATATACATATTTGTCAGCACCACATGGAACTTTCTCTGAAATTGACCACATAATTGGTCATAAAGCAAATATCAATAGATACAAAATAAAGAAAAGGAAACATTCTCTTGTATCATTTTGGACCACCAGGGCATAAAGTTAGAATTCACCAATATCAAAAATCACAGAGAGTCTACCAACTCATGGAAACTAAACATCACTCAACTGAATCACTTCCAGGTCAAGGAAGAAATTAAGAAAGAAATCAAAGTCTTCCTAGTATTTAATGAAAATTAATCCACAAGTACCCAAACATGTGGGACACAATGAAAGCAGTCTTAAGAGGCACTAGATGCCGATATGAAAAACCTAGAGAAATCCCACACTAGAAAACTAACAGCACAGCAGAAAGCCTTAGAACAATTAGACTCAAACTCAAGTAGAAGAAGTAGAATGCAGGAAATAATCAAACTTAGAGCTGAAATCTATAAAATTTAGACAAAAAGAACAACACAAAGAATCAATGAATCAAAGAGTTCGATTTTATTGAAGTCAACAAGATAAATTAATCCTTATCTAAACTAACTAAAAATCAGAGAGAGAGAGAGAGTACCCAAATCAATGAATCAGAAATGAGAAGGGGGACATAAAAAGAGAACCCCAGGAAATCCAGAGAATTATCAGGTCATATTTTTTTAAAATCCATATTCCACAAAAATGGAAAACCTAGAAGAAATGGATAGCTTTTTGGGCAGTTATTAGTTACCAAAATTAAATGAAGATCAGATAAATTACCTAAACAGACCTATAACCCTAAAGGAAATTGAAGCTGTCATCAAAAGTCTCCAAGTAAAAAAGCCCAGGTCCAGATGGTTTCAGTGCAGTATTCCACCAGACACTCAACAAACAATTACTACCATTACTCCTCAAACTGTTTCACACAGTAGAAACTGAAGGAATATTGCCAAATTCTTTTTATGAGGCCACAATTCCCCTAATTCCCAAT
This sequence comes from Sigmodon hispidus, assembly GCA_004025045.1. NCBI lineage: Eukaryota > Metazoa > Chordata > Mammalia > Rodentia > Cricetidae > Sigmodon > Sigmodon hispidus. Next base: position 32,561 of record PVIH01005322.1, read on the forward strand.
CCAATCAAAGATGAAACAAACAAGGAGAATTACAGACCAATTTCCCTCATGAATATTGATGCTAAAATTCTCAACAAAATTCTGGCAAATCAAATCATATCAACAACATATAAAAAATATCATCCACCATGATCAAGTAGGCTTAATCCCAGAAATGCAGGGAGGGTTCAATATACGAAAAACCATAAGTGTCATCCATTATATAAACAAACTGAAGGAAAAAAAAACACATGATCATATCCTTAGATGTTGAAACAACCTTTGAAAAAAAACCAACATTCCTTTATGATTAAAGCCCTGGAGAGATCAGGAATACAGGGAAAATATATCAATATAATAAAGGCCATTTACAAGAACCCGTCAGCCAACATCAAACTTAACAGGGAAAAACTAAAGAAAATCCCACTAAAATCAGGAACTAGACAAGGATGTCCTCTCTCCCCTTATCTATTCAATATAGTTCTCAAAGTTTTAGCTAAAGCAATAAGAGAACAAAAGGAGATTAAGGGGATATAAATTGGAAAAGAAGAAGTGAAACTATCTCTATTTGTAGATGATATGATTGTATACATAAATGATCCACAAAATTCTACCAGGGAAGTTGTACAGCTGATAAACACCTTCAGCAATGTAGCAGAATACAAGGTTAACTCAAAGAAATCAGTATCCCTTCCATACACTAAAGATAAATGGCTGAAAAAGAAATAAAGGAAACATCACCTTTTATACATCTCTGCATATAGCATTAAATACTTTGGAGTAACTATAACCAAAGAAGGAACAGATCTATTTGACAAAAATTTTAAATCACTGAAGAAAGAAATTGAAGAGGATATAAGAAAATGGAAAGATCTCCCATGTTCCTGGATTCATAGGATCAACATAGTAAAAATGGCAATCCTACCAAAAGCAATCTACACATTCAATGCACTTCCCATCAAAATCCCAACACAATATTTTGCGGACCTTGAAAGAACAATATTCAACTTTATTTGGAATAACAACAAAGCCAGGATTGCCAAAACAATTTATTCAAGAAAAGCACCTCAGGAGGCATCATCATCCCAGACTTCAAGTTATACTATGGAGCTACAGAAATAAAAACAGCCTGGTACTGGCATAAAAACAGACCTGTGGATCAATGTAATTGAATTGAGGATCCAGGCATTAACCCAAATACCTATGAACACTCGATTTTTGACAAAGAGGCCCAAAATATTCAATGGAAAAAAAGATAGTTTCTTTAACAAATGGTGTTGGCATAGCTGCGTGGTACTGTGTAGAAAATGCAAATAGATTCAAACCTATCACCCTGCACAAAATTCAAATTCAGGTGGATCGAGGACCTCAACATAAACCCACCTACAGTGAACTTGATAGAATATAAAGTGGGAAATACCCTCTAAGGCATTGGCACAGACAACCTCTTCCTAAATATAACTCCAGTAACACAAACACTAAGAACAACGATCAGTAAGTGGGTCCCCCTGAAACTGAGAAGCTTCTGTAAAGCCAAGGACACAATCAATTAGAGAAAATGACAGCCTACAGAATGGGAAAAGATTTTCACCCATCCTACAAGTGACAGAGGACTGATCTCTATAATATATAGAGAACTCAAGAAAGTAGAGCCCTAAACCTTGAATAACCAAAACAAAAAATTCTGGGGAGGAGATAAAGAGATGTGGAGAAGAGAGAGTGACTGGAAGGGGTGGGAGAAGGAAGTTCAGAACTAAAAATGGAATTCTCAGCAGAAGAATTATGAATGGCTGAAAGGCACTTGAAAAAGTGCTCAACATCTTTAGCCATCAGAAATGCAAATCAAAACAACTTTGAGATACCACCTTACACCTGTCAGATTGGCTAAGATAAAAGACACAGGTGAAAGCCTAAATTGCAGAGGTTGCAGAGCAAGGGGAACACTCCTCTATTGCTGGTGGAAATGTAAGCTTGTTCAGCCTGTCTGTAATACAGTATGGCAGTTTCTCAGAAAACTGGGAATTCATCTCCCAAAGGATCCAGCAATACCACTACTGGGTATATATCCTAAAGAAGCACATTCTCACTCCAAAGGCATTAGCTCAACTATGTTCATAGCAGCATTATTCGTAATAGAAAGAACATGGAAACAACCTAGATGCCCCTCATCTGAAGAATGGATTAACAAACTGTGGTACATCTACACAATGGAACACTACTCAGCAGTAAGAAAAAAAATGATATCCTAAAATTTGCAGGTAAATGGATGAATTTGGAAAATATCCTCCTGAGCAAGGTGTCACACACCCAGAAAGATAAGCAGGGGATGTACTCACTGATTAGTGGACTCTAAACAAAAAACTAAAAGCAGAGCATGTCCAAGGTGGAAACCAAAACCACTGAACAGCTTGGTATCTGAAACACCTTCGACCAGCACCTTGGATCCCACTCTCTCCAGAGGAACACCTGATCCAATCTTGATATTGGGATGTGGAAAGTAGATCTGCCATGAGTGGATGCTGAACTAAGCCCTATTGGAACTTTGGGACCTCTTGCCCTTTCTTGGGAGGAGATAAAGACATGTGGAGAAGAGAAAGTGACTGGACAGGGTAAGAGGGGGATGGGAGCTTGAACAAGGATATACAGGGATAAAAATATGACTTTATTCATAAAAAAGTTAGATACTGAAAGAAGTAATAAAGATGACCTCATTGCAATAATTTTTATGATATACAGAGCAATAAAAATTCTCCCTTTCATAGTTATTCAAATATTTTAATTAATTTTAATTTGATACATAATGACTTACTATTAGAAATATTATATATCCAGCTTTGAAGTTCAGTCCTAGATTATCAAAACCATAAGAATAATAACATTATTTGTTTTGGAAGTACAATTAAAGTTAGATCTATATTATTTCCATGGAATATGTCTCCAATCTAATCAGAGATTTGTTGGCCACATTCTTAACAGTAGTGTCAATTTTACCTAAATGGGCACATCTTTTCTAGGAAGTTGATCAGATAGAGCATAGAATTCAAAACTGGGTAAGGTCACTAATGCCTATTCTTCTCTAACAGCCTTTTCAGACTATGAAAACTAACCAGCAAATAGGAAGTTTCTAGCTCAGCTCTAGTTTGCATTCTACATAAAACATTGGAAATATACATTTCCAAATATGTAGCATCTCAAGCCACAGAATCTAACCACCTAATTTCAGTGAGCAATGAAAAGGTGCTTTAGAAGTTTGTGTTGTTTTGGGGACTCTTGGGCCTCTCTAGTCAACAGCTCACCAGAATTTGGAGTTTTTCTTCAAGAAACCAAAGCTTTGGGGAGTATCTGTCATACAGGTTATCTCCTGTCAACCCCTTTTATTATACTTTTTATATAATTCTTCAAACCTGTGTCATCAATTTTCTTAAGCATGTCCCTTATGATATACTCATCATAATTACCCAAGTTATGTGTTGAATGATGAAAGTGAAAGCACTGAAATCAAGATAGTTATTTTTATGTCAAAATATTAATACAATGAGTGAAAACCCTCAATTGAAGATTGTGGAGCTTTAGAACACAAGATAGTTTGACTTATTTTTGAATATTCAATAATCAGATTAGACAGCTTATTCCCAACAAACTATATAAACATATTTACTACTGACCTGAGTTTATCTGTTAAAAAGTTTTAAATACCCTTGAAAAAATATATGTAGTCATCATATTGAAACTCAGTTATGCTAGTAAATTAAATAAATTTATGTCTAATGTATTGACATTTATTCACATAATAAATAACGCTGTTGTATATGTAAATATATGTATATGTGAAGTTGTCACAGATAAGATAGATTTTCATATTTCTAAATTGTTTTTCATTATAAAATTTTCAAGTATCATGTACCAATGCATTGACTTTTGTGATACATTGACATGAGTATTTGACAGGATTTTATACATATATATATTTCACAGTTGTATGTGTAACTGAACATATGTCTCATGACTAAAGAGGAAAGATAATAAAAAATACGATAGAAATTCTATATATTTTACCACAAAATTCAATAATTATTATTAAATAAGCAGTCCTTAAATAATAGTAGTCCATTATGTTTGCTTTTAGAAACAGAATATATAATAAAAGTTGGAACATATTAAACTTAAGTTTAAAAGAAATAAGTGGTCTATAATAATGAAATAACAGAAGGATTCTCAGAGGAGAAAATTTACAGGGAATGTGTATAAGAAGATAACAAGTAACAGGTTATACCAGGCTTTAATGAATAATGTGCCTCACATGCTTTTAGGCTATTATTTTAATTTATTCAACAAATACTTAATGAGTGCATAACTTATAGCACAGATGTCACTAACACTGGAAATTGTTCAGTCAACTTTTTAAATCATCAGAACATACATAGTGATATGTTAGTTAATACTGTGTTTGATCTAAAAGTACATGTGAACCTGAAGCAGGAAAATGGTTTTGGTTACAGATTTAAATAGATCTTTAAGGAAAAAAGTCAAACGTGTAACAGTGTTATGTTTTGATTGATTGTAACAATTTTAAGAAAAAATGAAGATTCTTATAAAGGACATCTTATATTGAAAAATACATTACTAGATGAAAATAATTATTTTATAGAGTAGAATCAATTTAAAGGCCCCCTGGTTGAAAATAACATGTGCTAATGTTGGAAATAAAAAAATGTCAATACTGAAGAGATTATAAACTTTAGATTTTGTAAAGACATTTGTACTCACACTTTCTGTCCCAGTCAGAAACTCTGAAACACCCAGTGGCTGTTTCCCAAGCAGCAATTGACTTGGAGGCTCAATTTTACAGTAACTGCTGGGCCAGTATTTCAAGCATATTGCTATCTAGCTTTATACTTAAAATAACCCAGAATTCTTATCTGTGTTTAGCCACTGCCTTGGTAACTTTTCTCAGTAAGGCATTCTCATCCTGCTTTCTCTGTATCTGGCTGGCATCTGCTTCTCCACCTTTCCTCTTCCCAGAATTCTCTTATCTGGTCACCCACCTCCATTTCCTCCCTAGTTACTGGCCAATCAGTACTTTATAAATGAATATGGGTAACATATCTTTACAATGTATAAGAGTATTATCCCACAGAGTTGAATTGCTTGTTTTTCTTCATTAATTAGGATAATTATCAAAATTCCTGACGGAGTATGGGTCCTGTTAGGCTTAAGTAGTTCAAGTCTGTTCAATAATTTGTATATTGAAGAGAATCTTGCTCAACAGAGTAAGCATGAGCTATATTACTAGAAAGAATTAACTTCATGACTGTTTTCTAATGTATATTTTTAGAAATCCTAGTAAGAAAAATATGTGTCTGTCATCAAATAAAATTTAAATTAACTACGAATTGGCACAGGTGACCACTTCTTAAATATAACACCAGTGGCACAGTCACTAAAATCAACAATCAATAACTGGGATCTCCTGAAAGTGAGAAGCTTCCGTAAAGCAAGGACACTGTCAATTGGACAAAACGACAGCCTACAGAATGGGAAAAGATTTTCACCAACCCTACAAGTGATAGAGGACTGATCTCTAAGATATAAAAAGAACTCAAGAATCTAGAGCCCAAAACCTTGAATAACCCAATCAAAAAATGGGGTTCAGATCTAAAAAGGGAATTCTCAGCATAAGAATTACGAATGGCTGAAAGGCACCTGAAAAAGTCCTCATCACCTTTAACCATCAGAGAGATGCAAATCAAAATAACTTTGAGATACCACCTGACACCAGTTAGATTAACTAAGATAAAAGACACAGAGGACAGAGGACAGCCTATGCTGGAGAGGATGGGGAACAAGGGGAACACTCCTCCATTTTTGGTGGGAGTGTAAGCATGTTCAGCCACTCTGGAATGCAGTATGGCAGTTTCTCAGAAAACTGAGAATCAATCTCCCCAAGGATCCAGCAGTACTACTTCTGGGTGTATACCCTAAAGATGCACATTCACACTCCAAAGGCATTAGCTCAACTATGTTCATAGCAGCATTATTTGTAATAGCAAGAACCTGGAAACAACCTAGATGCCCCTCAACTGAAGAATGGATTAACAAACTGTGGTACCTCTACATAATGGAATACTACACAGCAGTAAGAAAAAATGATATCCTAAAATTTGCAGACAAATGAATTGATTTGGAGAATATCCTCCTGAGTGAGTTATCACAAACCCAGAAAGATAAGCAGGGGATGTACTCACTCATTAGTTGACTCTAAATAAACCAACCAACAAATAAGAAAAAAGCAAAGCATGGCTAAACTGTAAGCCACAACCACTGAACAGCTTGGGATCAGAAACACCTGACTCCTTGGATCCCACTCCCCCTAGAGGAACACCTGACTCAGTCTTGAGGTTGTGGGAAGAAAACTGGATCTACCAGGAGTAGAGGCTGAACTAAACAATATTGGGAAAGCAGGACTTTGGGACTGCCTGCTGCCTGCCCAGAGAGGGGTTAGGGATTTGTGGAGAAGAGAGAATGACCTGATGTGGTGGGAGAGGGAAGGGACCTTGAATAAAGATATACAAGGATAGAAAGTGTGACTTCTTTGTTCATAATAATAAAATAAAAATAAATTAAAAGAAAGAACAATACAGAAATAAATAAATAAATAAACAAATAAATAAATAAAAATCCACACAGACAGATATTCAAGGATATAGTTTCCTATAGTTTCACTCACCAAAAATTTATATTGGGCATGTTCACTTTAAACCTCTAAAATGACTAGAAGTCTAACATATTACTTAGTTGGGCATTTATCTAGCAATGTTAGCCTCTCCTGAAATGTCTTTTGGTGACTAGGCATTGAAGGCCAAGATCACACTCATGTCTGTGTTATAAAGACATTTTGCTTCAGAGGCTGACTTCACATTGGGATCAGCGAAGGAGGGAAAAAACTCTATAGTTTTTACACAATATCAACACCCAGAATTCCTTTGGATTTTATTTTCAGTTTTCTTTATTTTTCTACAATGTTTTCTCCCATCCATGTAGTTCTAAAACAACAAAGACAGATACAGAAGCTATCTAAGAAGAAACACTTCTTTGTCTTTTCAAGGAGACATTCTTTTGACTGTGTTACGGTATTCAGATTTAGCACTGGACACTGATTGGCATTCACCAGAGAAAATATTCTAAGAATCCAGCTTGAAACATGCCTGTAAACAACCTTGAAATGGTCTGACAACAGCAAAGTTGCAGTTAAAAGCTTTAGAAAGAAAACTTAAAACTATATTACAGTACAAATAGGATTATCTGATTCTTTTAACATATAAAATGATCTTTAAAAATATTTTCACTGTTATTTGTATAGGTTCTTGAATTTGAATTATATTTAACATAAGATTTTGCAGACTTTACTGGGGGCATTTTTTCCTAAATTTACACTGTGTAAGTCTTGAAGATTTCTCATATCTGATGAGTATCTACAGCCTTCCCTATGAATTTGACACCTTAGTAGATAATGAATGTTCTCTGTAGCTAGCATTCCAGGGAAAAAGCACTTTGCCTGCCATGTAGTATCATCCTTGGGAATTTCATTAGGTTTAATATAAACCCTTACTGATTAGACCTCAAAAGCTTTACACCTCTTTAGAAGTTTTACATTTAGGTCTGAGTACACTGGGGCAATTATTTAATACATGTTATTTTTTATTGGCAATGTATTTTAAAATTCTCTAATCAGAAATTAAACAGTTGGTAAGCATGTATTTATCATTATAAAACTACTACAGCACATTCTGGAATCAACCTTATGATTAATTTTATGTCAGATCAATGCTCTTTAGGAAACAGTAAATAAAGATATAATTAATGACATGATTATTATCTTACAAAATTTATTCTGCATTCATGAGAAGAATTATATATGTAAAAACTAACACTATAGGTTACTAGGTCAGTGTTTACAGATAAAATGAAAATGAGTCATGTTAATGTTAATCACTATAGGTAGGTAATGACATTTAAACATTTTAGCATAGCTTTGAATTCTTCAAGGTAAATATTCTGCAATGTAAATAAAATAATAACAGTGCAGATTAATGTGAGAAACATGTAAATACCAGGATAATATAGATAAATTTCTGGATGAAATAGCAGAATAAGCATTCTTATTGCCATGAAGATTATAGAATGTTTTAAAATCATATTTTAAACAATTGACTTGTGATGAAACATTTTAATTTTTTACTATTGTGCAAGTGTTTCTGAAAATATGATTTAACAAAGCAAATATAGCCATTAAAATTTTTGAAGAAACAAATTAATTTAAAAAGAGAAGCTAGAGCCCATATTTCCCATTAATTTTTCCCAGAGTCAAGGCTAATAAAAAATATGATTGTGAGACTAACAAGAAGTCAAACTAAAAGTCATTCTAATAGGTGACTAAGGAGAAAAGAAGGTCAGAAACCACATTTCTTCTTCTGATTGGCTAGTTGCCACTTGGCAAGAAATTTAATATGTTTTTCAAATTAATCCATTTATAATAAACTCCTATCTGCTAAAGAAAATTTATTACTCAATTAATGTAATAGTATTAGGACTTGTTAGATGCAAACTCCTCCCAGGGTGTCATTTGCTATATATTTATCTAAAATTGTGTTGTACTATTAAATTATGAGTTTACCATCTATAAAGTTAGTTGGAGTGTTGGACAGGCTGAATGGATAGCAAGTGCCCTCTAGTAACAGGATGCCTTTGGTTAATGGCTCTGGTTAGAATTCGTTTGTCATTCACGAAGCCATTGAATGTCTTTAGAACTAATACAGGAAAACAGAAACAAACATAAAAGCTATTATTCTAAAATCAATAGCAATTTGAATGATCTTGCTGGAATCTTCTTTGGGCAACATCCAGTCTCTGCCTTGATGAGCAAGCAGTAACCCAGAAGTAATAGAGACTATAATTCTCACAGCACAAGAACTCTCAGAATGCAAATTGAATGTCTTAAACTATGTCAACACCAGTAGCAAAACTAAGCAGACAGATGCAGAGAGTCCCCAATGTACTAATGAATTTTGAGTTTCCAATGCCTCTCAGTCAGTTCAGAAAGAAATCTCATTTGTGCAGTGTGAGTTTCTTTTCACTAAACTTTATTCTAGTAACCTTTTTTTCAGCATTGACAGTGCTAGAAATGACCATTTTCAATAACAGAAAAGAAATGAGCTTTCAAAATCAGAGATATCTTATCATGCATCAAATATAACCTTACTAATTCTTATTATTAAATGAAAAGCAAACTAACAATTCTTAAACACACAAACTATTATTTTGATATCTTATTTTTTAAAAAACATTTTAGATTCTAATTCAATTCAATGAGAACAAAAATGCATCAGCTTGTTTTAGAACATCCTGGGTAAAAAAATCAAAGCATGGTGATTGTTCTTTAAGTGCTTAACCCAATGATTACATTATGTTGTATATCATTTAAATAGTTTTCAAATTCCATCACAGAAACAAGCAGTTGCAAAACTGCTACTCACTCTCTTTTAAATACCAGAACTGAATTGTAGCTAACAGATAGTAAGAATATATTGGAAAGGCAATGTATTTTCTTAGAATTATTATGGTGTACACATGAATCCACAGAATTTGAATTTTGAAAATATGCTCCCACATAAAAAACAAAACAATGCACTTTCCTTTGCAGATATATAATGTGTTTCAATATGTGTAGTGGCATTTATTACATTTTATTACTATGAAGTCATCTTTATTAGAACATAGTACATACAGAAAGCTAAGTAATTAAGATTTCATTTATCATTGATAATTATCTTATGGAGAAATTGAGCTCCTGAAATGGATATACTACTCACAAAGGTAGCTTTCTTTATTCAAATGTATGTAATTTTTTCTTTACCAAAAAGAGGTTCCTGTTGCTTTTCACGGTTTCTTTATACTTGTCAATAAATTAGTGTTTTTTATGAATCATTACATATTTCTTTTCTCTACCTTATATATGTGTGTCCAATTATTTAATAGTTCTTGCTTTTAATTATTTTCTGCAAAGAACACTTAATATGTGACCTTCCTCTTACCAATGGTTAACTGTAGATTGTAACACTATTGAGAGATTAAATGTCTTTAGCAGTTCTCTAAAATGTCTCATCTTTTATTAAATAAATTTTATTACCACTAAGTGGAACTTCCTTCTGTGACAATCTGGCTATCACTAGTTTGCTATGGGACTCTGGGTTCCTCTTGTTAGATAGGTACTTCAAACAAGAAAATCAAGCACTAGGGTGTGTGTGTAGATATTTTATTTTATGGTTATTTAAATAACATAATATTCTTACATTTCCATCTATATTGTTACAAATTGCAAAATATCTTTCTTCTCAAGCCTTGCTATATTTGATTATGTAGGTATACTACATCTTTTGCACTCATCTTTCAAAAAATGTTTTATTTGTTTCTATATTCTACCACATATGGATAGTGTTACCATAAACATAGAAATGCTAATGGCCCCTGAGATCTTGATTTCTCTTCCTGTATACCAGTTCTGCTAGAGTATATATTGGGTTGTTTCTGCTACCAGTATTTATTGCTGTTTGTTTGGGGGTTTTTCTTGGTTTTTCATTTAATTTAGCTAAACTATTCCAGAACCCTAAAATAGAAATCTCTTTATTCATATCAGAAACCTGACAGCTGTGTAATCACTGATCAGTAGTAACATTAACCTGACAGCTGAGTTATCACTGATCAATAGTGACATCAAGCTCCTCCCCCAGGCTCTTCATTTCCTGTGACAATCTTTGATTCCCCAACCTCCATCTATTTATTTATTTGATCTTTCAAAACAGATCACAAGGAACCCAGGGTAGCTTTGAATTTACTACATAGCAAAGGCTTTTCTGAGACTCCTAATCATTCTGCTTCTATTCCCAGTAATGGGATTACAGGTGTGCACCACTATGCCTGATTCATGTGTACTAATTTTAATGTTTAATTTCTAAGAAATTCTTTTTATGATCCAAACCCTTTTCATTGTCTTCTCTCCCTAGTTACTCTGGTAGACATTACAGTGCTATGTTGAATAAGTACCAAAAACTTGACTATCTCTACCATATTATTGAACTGCGACAAAAACTTTTCTACTTGTAACTGTCTTCCAATATTATGATCTTACATGTAGCAAACAAAAAATTTTAAATTATGATAAAAACTTTTACAAAGTTTCAGCAATGCTTGAGGAAAGAACTTTTGTTATCTATTAGTTATCTATTTCACAACATAGTGACCATAGTCAATTATAATATATTGTATGTTTTAAAATAACTAAAAATTTTTGATATTTTGTCAAAAAATGATAAATTTGGAAAGTGACACTCATGTTAGATTTAATAATTTATTAATGTTAGATTAATGTTTTCTATCATGTGTATGCCTCAAAATGTCTATTGTGCTCTGTACAACTGAAAAATTGTCATTGGTTAATTACAGGTAAACACTGAACATAAAAAGTAAAATAAAAGAAAGTTAAAACATATGAACCCTGTATTTCAGGATGACAATTCAAAATAAAATCATTTTTCCACAGCAAATAATCTGAAATGGAAATTAGAAAAACAATACTTAGACACAAGATCTAAATATAAAAACTTCTATATCAATTCTTTGAAGCCAAATTCACAGTATCAGAAATCATTAAAAATTACATAGTAATAAACCAGAAGGGCGAATGTTAAACTCATGAACCTCATAAGAAATGATCAAGAAAAGGCATGTCTATGAAAAGACACGTCCCTGTAACACAAACCAACTATCAATTCATTAAACAACCACAATCTTCCTCTTCAACCTTCTTTATTGTTTCACATTTGAGATTTTAGTAACATAGATGCTGAAAAAAACTTAGGAAATTATAATCTTCCATTTATTAAGAAACAAAATATACTGACATCACCTAACTACATAAAGAAAACTGAGAAAGATTTTAAGATTCTCCCATACTGCAAAAGACTATGACAAACTATTGCAGTCTAATTCTTATACTAAATATACCACTTCCCCAAGTATTTTATAGAAATACAATTAAAATTAAATATTAATAATGAGAATTAGATAGTATAGTTTGAAATTTTTTGCTTTTTTATTATGAATAAAGTCATATTTTTTAATCCATGTATCCCCTTGTTCAAACTCCCTTCCCCCTCCTGCCCCTCCCAGTTACTCTCTTCTTGCCATGTTCTTTTCTCCTCCCCAGCAAGGCCAGGAGGGCCCAAGGTCCCAATGTGGCTTAGTTCAGCATCCACTCCAGGAAGGTCTGCTTTCCTCACCCCAAAATGAAGACTCAGTCAATTGTTCCTCTGGAGGGAATGGGCTCCAAGGTGCTGGTCCTAGGTGTTTCAGATCCCAAGGTGTTCATTGGTTGTGGTCTGCAGCTTGGACATGCTTAGCTTTGTTTTGGTTTAGTTTTTTGTACTAATGATTGAATATATCTCCTGCTTATCTTTCTGGGTTTTTGATACCTTGCTCAGGAGGATATTCTCCAAATCCATCCATTTGCCCACAAATTTTAGGATATTTTTTTTGTTACTGCTGAGTAGTACTCCATTGTGTAAATGTACCACAGCTTGTTAATGTATTCTTCAGTTGAGGGGCATCTAGGTTGCTTCCAGGTTCTTGCCACTTTGAAAATTTTAGAGTTAGGGTTAGGGTGATGATCCAACATCACTAACTCAGTTTTAAACATTTCTCCTACATATTGGGCTACACTTGAGTATATATGAATTATAATAAAAGAAACTAGTAAACCAGTGTTTAGCAGGATACAATTGGGATCCCATGGTATTAGCTCTTCTCTCAATTCTTAATTATAACTATGCATCTATATGTTAACATTTTTCTATATACTCTTATGGTTACATATTTCATAACTAGTGGTAATTTTCTAAGTTAAGGTTTCTATTCTTATGCTATAAATATATATATACATAACTATATATATCTATTTATGTATATATAAAACCAAAGCAACTTTGCACTTCTAATCATAGCCATCACAAGAGGCAGTGAGGACAGGAGCTCAAACAGGACAGAAATCTGGGAACAGTAGCTGATGCAGAAGGCCATGGAGGGGTATTGCTTACTGTCTTATTCCTCATGATTTTCTCAGCCTGTTTTATTATAGAACCCAGGAATTTCAGCCTAAGGATGGCACCAGAGGCAATGGCCTTGACTGTCCCTTCATCATCGCTATGTAGGAAATATCTTACAACCAAATCTTAGGGAAGCATTTTTCAAATGAGGTTCCCTATTTTACAGTGACTCTAGCTTATGTCATCTTGAAAATAAAACTAGCCAGCACAGTAATAAAAGTATTTCAAAGAAACACTATATTGTTCTTCACATGATTTCCTTGGTATCACAACATGAAACTACATTAAATAACATTTGAACATATGTATCTTGAAATTGGAGGGTCTTGAATATAGAACTGAAGAAAACTATCAAGTATAAAAACCAAGATAATGATATGTTTCCTAGTTTGCATTAATTTTAAAATGTATGTGTCTGTCCACTATGTGAAATATTTCCATGCCTTTTTAAATTGGGTGGTTAATTTTCCCTGTGCATAGCCAACTGATGCAGCTTCATCAACTAGAAATTTGGTTTTTCTTTGGGGAATGAATTAAGTTTATCTGAATAGATAGAATAAGATTACTTATACTACTAAAGTTTTCCAAAATTATAAAAACTTGTTCAAAGGTATAACCAACTCAGCAATACTCTGAAATAGTTCTACTATTTTGACTTTTCCAGCACAACTTTAGTAATTATTCTTTAAAAACAAAAGTTGCATGCTGGGAAAAGTGGCTTCAAAAGGAGTTCACTGAAATGTTTTCAAAATCCCTTACACATCTCAAAATTCACCCTCTTTCTTTTTAACCATTTTACAACAAAGATAAAGACAGTTTGTGTTCAAAATTCCATTTATTAGAGAGATTTAACAACTCACATCTTGGTCTTTGGTCCATTTACATGATTAATTATATACTTACTGCCCATTTAATGAGGCACCACAGACTTTTTCTCTTTCTGTCCATCTAGATATACCCCATATGTGTTCTGAATATCTTTTTCTTATTACATGTAATAACATGTAAGTTCCCATGTGAGAGTCACAATCAAATACATTTGGAAAACACCTTAAATAGTTGTCAGCACTTAAATTTAAAATGTACCTTTTATTTATCCCACTTGTTAAATCTCAAATTTCCCAGAAAGGCACAATATACTCAACAGAACTGAAAACACACACCCAGCTTTTTCCTTTACTCACATTAGCAGTATGCAGCTTCTATTTTATTATAATAAAATTCCCTCTATCTATTCTCAAGGGTGCTCTCTCTCTCTCTCTCTCTCTCTCTCTCTCTCTCTCTCTCTCTCTCTCTCACACACACACACACACACGCACACGCACACGCACACGCACACGCACACGCACACACACACGCACACGCACATCCTTCTGCCTCTTTTCCAAAGCCCATTGAGTTATTCCCAGGAAATCTCTAACAACCTGACATGCTTTAGGCCAGGTCTTTTATCTATTTTGACAAAGCAAAACCTTTAAAAAGTGCCAGGATAAACTTTAAAGTGTTCTAAAAGCTTTAGCTTAATTTTCTTGTAGCATTTTTCTTTAATGGACATCTAAAAATTTATCCCCTTTCACACTTCATCAAAATCCATAGCAGCATCACTGAAGTAAAGAAATTAAGTCTAGACACTACCATTCATTTGTGTGTCTGGTCTGTAGGCCTAATTCATGGTTTGCATACTCCAGCATGTACTTCACACATTTTTAAACTCATAATATTTGATACTTTACAAACTTCAGATATGTATTCATCTTTATCTATTATTTCTATACATAAAGTGAATGTCAATTGTGAAAAGTTAGCTATTCCAGGGTATACATGGCCTGACTCACCTTCACAGTATATACCATTTAGCAGAAGAGAAGCCTCTTAGTCATTGTTTCTATTAATATAGCAATTTCTTGAAAAAAAATGTTGCCTATGTTAGGATTACTTCTATTTTTTTCTGCAGAATACTTCAGCTCAGCCTTGTGTATATGGACTTTCAGTAAATCACTAATGAATGAATGTATGTATTTAATAAAGGCATGTTATATCATGCACCCCTCAAAATCATCCTTTGGAATCTTTTGGGAAACATGAACTGAGATTGAATAACTTGTTTTGCTTTTATTTGTAAGTCTCTATTTTTAAAATATTATAATCTTCAGACTTCCAGAGTTTATAGGTACATAAGATAATATAAATAATGAACTAAATATTATTTATGATATAATTACATCAGAAGAAAAAACAATATGAAAGATAAGAGAAAAAGGGAAGGGTTATTTCATACAGATATAGACAGAGAGAAATAGATTGGAGAAAGAGGAAGGGTAAGGAGTTATTTTATAGTCAGAGGAGGAACCAACAAGCTTTGAATGTCTTATGGCTTATAAATCATACTGAAGGCAAGCTTCACATAATCATCAATACCAATTTGAGTTGGTAATGCCTACTTGCTATATGATTGCCATTTAGGAGAGATGACTACTTTGGATTTCAGCATAGTTGCAAAGCATAGAAGAAATTAAATTTACTGTGTGGAACTCTACCTTAAAAAGCTATGATAATGAAGCCAGAATGAAGAGGAGACAGGTCACAAATATAGAAAGATACACTTTCTAACTCATGGACATAAAGTTATAAGCCAATCACCATTGCTTCAGTCTTTTTGTTCCTGGATACCACTTTGCTTGGCACATCAAATACACCAATATGTTAACTATATTTGAAAAATAGCAGGGGTAATTATTGAAGCTATCATACTGTCTTGACAATGTGTTATTTCTGCATCTAGTCACCAGGTTGTTAAGAAATATGTGTCTTGTCTGCAGTGCACCCTCATAAGTCACTTCTTAATTAGAAGAGTGCAAACCTACCACAATATTAAATTTTTAGGAGAAAAGAAAAAGCAAGAATGAAACTTTATCTAATCTGTATGATACAATGATTAAGTGCACTGTCTCCGGGAATATACTACAGAAAGTTAAGCAATAAAATTTCCATCATTCTGCACCTCCCAGGGGAGGAACATTTAGCAGCAACAGTTAACAAGAGCAGAACCATCCAACAACCAACAGGAAATTGTAAAATGCACCTTACAAGAGCTTCGTTCTTTCTCCACATAAGAAAGAATATTGATTGCAGTGATATTTTTGCTGAAATTAATGCATAGTTTCGAAGAAAAAATCAGTCTGAGTTATTCTTCTTATCTATAACTCTGGGTAATGTGTCAGTTTTAGTCATATAGCTTGAATAGCTGGTTTGGAAAATAATCAAACCTCAACACACAAACTCTAAAATTAAAACTTGATTGGGAATGAAAAATGATCCTGTAACCCTAAATGTTTTTTTTTCCTATGAAGTATTATTGCTTTAATAAAAGTCTATGTTCTCTGAATAACCTATTTTTTGGTTGTGGTTTTAGAGACTACATAAGTAAAATTTTAACACATAGAAATGCTCTTTCTCAGAGTCGGGCTTATTTTTAATATAACCACTCTAAGAACATTGTTTGACTGCAATGGCCCCCAACAAACAAAAGGAAGAAAACCAATGGACGGAAATGTTAACAAAAGCTTGTATTTTATAAATACTTCTAAAGTCATAGAATATTTCAAGTGTGTGTGTGTGTGTGTGTGCGTAATTTAACAAAATCACATCACAAACTGGTCTGGTTTTATCACTTCCCCTCCAAGAGCATAGACTAACAAAATTCCCAGAACATACAAAAAGAAACGTCTTTTTTAATTGTTTGTTAAAAGAATCCAAGAAACACCTTGCCATTGTTACTCTTGGCTTCATCCAAGAATTAGAAGGTAAGATCTGATTTATAAGACACCACTTGATTTGTACAAATGACTAGGAGCAATCAGGTTGAACCTTGAGTTCTTGGCACCAAGAGTGCTGGAAATTGCTGTTAAAGCCACCAAATTAACAGACAATCAACACTTTTACCCACTTGTGACAACTATTAACCATAATCAGGAGGATATAGACAATATCTCTAAAGTAATACTAATAGCTTTTGTATCTTTGTGGTAATTAACAACCAATAGCTCTCAAACTGAACATATGACTGCTAAGTAAGAATGAAATAGTGCATGGAATAGCAAACATAGGTAACTACCCATGGAGGCCATTGGATGTACAGGAGCACATATTACTGATATGTTATTAAACCTAGATAATTTCTTACTACAGTCAAAATTCTATTCTCCAAATAAGTGTTACTTTTAACTCTTGTCAAAGAAACTTCTCTCTGTAATATTAAAAATCATTAAACAAATCCATAACTAGTAAAAAATGCAGAAAACAACTTACCGTAGTTTATGTCAACACAATTGATCAAAAACAAAACTGTTATACCTAAGGCTCTGGAAACATCATAGAAGAGATGGAAGAAAAATGGAAAGAGTCAGAGGCCTAAGAGTTCTTCTGTGAGATTGTGTCTTCAGTATAAGGCAGGAAAGCAGGAAACCATGAAACCTCAACAGTATGGCTACCTGAATTAACCTGAACAATTATCACACCATAAAAACATACATACAAACAAATCTCAAAAGGCTTTGTTCAAAATAAATAAAGACCATAGGCAATTAATGACTGCTTAAAAAAAAAAAAAAGATGTGGATCAGTCTTCCTCAAGAATAATCCCCCTGTTATATTATTAAATCCCAAATGGTAAGCTCTAAACACACATATACATATGCACAGCACTAAATGAGCTCAGAATATTGTATTTATACATACACTGAAGAAAAGGGACAGCAAATCAAAACAAGAAAGAAAATAATAAAGATGATAATAGAAAGACATTTTGAAAGTAGAGGAAGGAGAACAGAATGGGAGAAGCAGGGTATGATAAGGGATTTCAAAGTGTATTTTAACAGATAGAAAATGTCATAATTTTAAAAAAGCCCATTATCTTAAAAAAGATAAATGTTATTAAAAATAAAAATAAAGCTGGATTCTACAATCTCTAGCAAGTACATTGATTATGAGAAGGCCAAACAAAGTCTGTCTCTGACTGCAGAGTTGCTATCATTAATAAAACTGGTTTTGGTTTTTTATTCAAATTTAAATTCTCCATGATCCATTTGTATGATGAAGCAAACAGCCAACATGTCAGTTGAGCCTTAGCTCTTGATGAAGTTCAAATATTAGAAGAACTACTGAGTACTAAAGACTTACCTACATTAAAATTTAGTGAGAGAGAGAGAGAGAGAGAGAGAGAGAGAGAGAGAGAGAGAATATAACAATAGCAATTAAAGAAAAGTGGGCCATAAATTGAAAGAAGAAGTAAGCACAGTGTTTATTGGAAACTTGGAGAGATTGGATGTACAAAAAAAGAATGAAGAAATGGTGCAATTATAACCTCAAAAAGTTTTAAATTAAAAATTAACCATTTTTAAAATGAAATATTTGCTTAGAACTAGGTATAGTTAAGAGATTTAAAGTTTTAGTTTGCTTACATATGGAAAGTAATCTATTCAGGTTGAAAAATGTTCTTTTGATGCTTTTTCATGTTTAAATGCATTGCCCTTAAAATTTCAACATCATATTGTTCATACTTGCTTGTAGCCTGTCCTTTTCTAACTTGTTCTGCTGGGAAAGGTCAAAATTGGCATCTGTATCACTGAGAACCTTCTCTGAATGTGATAATGCTTCCACAGGTTTCTACAGGCCTCATGATAAAGAGCATGTCCCTTTAACATGGACTGCTCTGACAGTAAATTGTGCTAATACATTTTGAAATCCATACCCTATACAATCCATCTCCATCTCACCAGAGCTTAAGGGATCCCTCTCTTAATTGACTCCTAATATCACCACTCTACTCCTTCCAGTTATATGTGTCCTTCTTTCCATGGAATGGTTTACAAATATGTGTCTTCCTTTCCTCCTTTCTCTTTTTACCTTATGCCCTAATCTATCTTAAATAAGGAACCACTGAGCTCAAGCTAAAATAGAACAGCCTTTATATTTGTGTGTATTGTCTGTCTCATCTTGATAAGCTCTTTGCCTGGATAAAAATGCAAATAGAAATAGAAAAATAATTCAAACTTGGAAGCAAGACATATGATCAAATCTCCTTTAGCCAGTTTATGTTTGGAGCTCATAGCTGCAATGACAATACTTAGAAAGCTGAGACAGGAGGATTGCTGCAGTGTGAAGGCCACTCTGTGCTACATAGTGAGTTCCAGATCAACCTGCATTGTAAACTAAAAGTCAGACTCAAAGGAAAATATTCCTTGCAAAAATCTGGACAATCTACAAACTGAGAGGTTTTACATGATAACTGAGGGTTTTTTTCATACTAATACCACCTCTATAAATGGGGAGATGAGCAAGTGACAATTTCTTCTGCAAACACTTAAACATTGAATTAAAATATATGTACTAAACAAAGTGGAAGTGTAGAGGTTTCATAGTTGACATAAAATTTTTATTATGAATGATGATCTAATTATCTCTAATTACATATACAAAATAAGGAAATAATTCTCAAAAGCACATAAAGGTTTGTATGTTAACTATTTGCTACATTGTGTCCTAGGTAAATTTATGTAAAATATCTTCTTTTAGTGAGATGTTTTATATTTTATTCATCTTATCTTCAAATATATAACAATTTCACCTAGAAGTTATGTGGTAGAATTTATACATACAAGTATACAGACTATGCCCACCTCAGAAAAACTGTGTTCAATGTCGATCTAATGTATAGATTAAAAAAAATGATTGTTGGTACTTCTTCAATGTTTAATAATGGGAAATCAAATCTTTCTCATTATCAGTTGTTAAAAATATTTTTGCAAATGGTTTGTATTGAAAGTTTCTTTCCCATTTATTTTATATGATGCATATTTTACATTTTACCATTTAGAAAGAGAGATTTAGAATTTGGCTGGGGGAGAATATTAAGAGGAAGAAAAAAGGGTGTCCTCCTGTTTTTTCCAAGTATACTTCTAGGCGGTATTTCTGTTTGCTCTAATAGCATGCTCTTACTGTTCTTCTGGAAGACCCATGTTGTGAAAAGCAAGCTATGTTTGAGAATTATTTATGATCTAGAATACCATCTGAAGAAACAGCAACTGACTTGAGTTTGAAAATGTTAGTGGTAATATACACATCCCTACAGCTTCTACCAAATAGATAAAAAATATATATATGCCTAAATGTAAGTGTGTATATTTAGAAAGGCTTACTCAATGTTTGATGTCAAGTTTGATACATCTCCAAACCATATGACTTTTCTCAGAATCAATTTATCTCTTAACTGTGTAGACATATTCTGCCATGACCTAGTATATGTTTGGACTTCAAGACACCCTGCACCAAAAGATTGATTATTTTTCTGGCATTATTTATATGAATGGCCCTATCTTGTCACTCTTTTAGAAACAAAGTGGTAGGAAAAGTATGGCATGGAACATATCTTTCCAGAATTTGGGTCAATCTGAAGCTATGTGTTACCTATTCCTTCCAAGATACTCCCCACAATCTCCCTCATATAGCAGATATATCTTCAAAGAAACAGTTTGTGTAACAACATGGAGCTTCTGGGAGAACCCTTTGGCTGCCTAGGCAGTACTAAATTTTTCCATATTGCCTCCTGGCTTTTTTTTCTTGTAAAAATCTTCATTCTCTGGTTTACCTTAAATCTCTCTGCCATTCTTCTGATGGTGCTCTATAAATTTAAGTACAAAAATAGTCCTATTAGAGAATGAAGGTTTGAACATGAAGTCTTCTAAAGGACCCTCCAAAAACAGGTTCTATATCTATTTTTAAAGGAACCAGATTCTGCTATAAAGTATTCCATTTAATTTACTTCATAGTTTGGAATTTATAATATGGCCTCAACTGCATATATTTTGTCATATTAACTTAACTAACAATGGAAATAAAATAAAATCATTTCAGTACATTTAAAGCTTTAAATCTGACCTCAGAAAGTGTCTGCTTTCTTTAAAAACAAATGAGAATACTGTTGGCTGTAAGAGCACACAGGACGTGTTGGAGAGAAGAGAAGCATCTAAAATTAACATCTATATTAAGTGGAAAACAAAAGAATAGAATCAAGGACAGAATTAAAAATAACCCTCAATTTAGATTTGCAAGGAGAGCAAGGAAGAGACATCTAAGAACAGGAGGAAATTTCACTAAGTCATATGACCCCTTTAAAAATAACTTTCTTGAAATATATTTTGGTGTCATATGGATTTGTCTATATTTCTTTCCAAAGTGGAAAATTGGACTCTAAAAGAAGTAACAGCGCACATACCCTGGTGTGCATTCAGATGGAAATCTGCAACACTCAGGCAAAATAAAGACCAAACAGTGCTTGATCTCATTTCATGAAATATGTGTTATATACAGAAAAATCAACAGTCATGAAGTCCTGTGTCTTATCAAAAAAATGAATTAAAAAGTTTATGATATAGTTTCTTTGAGTCATTATGTAATCAATGTATATAAAGAATAATCTGTACCTTTCTTTTCTGAATTGAGTTTTACACTCCTTGAAATATATTTGCTGCTGACAGCTTTCCTCCTGTGCTACAGTCTCCATTGTGGGTCAGAAAGCCTCACTTCCATACTCTCTCACATTCGAAGTCTCTCACGTAACTCAGCATACTTTGGTGTTTCCTGTCTCTACAATGTCCCAAGATGGATATTTCTCCTATGTGTACTCTTCTGTAAAATCATCTTTCTGAAAGATGTTCAAATAGAACACATGTCAGCTTTCAGTCCTTCCCCTAAATTGTTAGGAGAAATGATACCAAGGCTACGTGATGACAGGAATTGTGAATGACCAATGTGCAGGAGTTTATGCTTTCATCCCAGGGAAAAGTGAACACTCAGTAGTGATGGGATCATCATTCTGCTAAGTTTCCAAGGCTGTAAGACTCTGGATACTTTTGTTACAATATTAGCTCCTATGTATATGTGCTCTATAAGTGTCAGTGACCTTTCTATATTGTTTCTTCTTCTATGTTTCACTGGTACCTCCCGAGAGAGAGAGAGAGAGAGAGAGAGAGAGAGAGAGAGAGAGAGAGAGAGAGAGAGCAAATTAATGAGTGTTGGGGTCATATTAGCAAATGTCTCCCATTTTCTCAGTAAATCTACATCCAACTTAGTATTCTTATTAAGGAATTTAAGCTGATTTTCTGCCCAATAGCACTGGTTGACGTCTAGTTAATTTGGTTTATTTTGCTGGTCACTACTTATCCCAAGATGACTCAAATGTGCATTCTTTATCATGGAACTCATTTCTGTCAATTCTCCCCTAACTCTCCACTATTCATAGCTACAGAGGGCATCAGATGACCACAAGAAGTGACAAAACTGCAATATGCTTAAATTGCACAAAATAAATCATTTCTAATAGGTCTTGTATACTGGGCTAAAAATTCACGCAGAATATACAATGTATAGCCCACAAAACCATATTCAATAAGTATTCTGAACTAAAGCCATAAAACTGGAAAGCATCATTTGACAATTTTCGAATACAGAGAATTACATCTAAGATGTTACATAGCTCTTAAATTCTATAAAATACATACCGCAAAAGAGTACTCAAAATGAAGAATGGGGCAGGGTGCAAATCCTTTGTGAGACCTTAAAAAAAAGCAGTATGAGTAACTTGTTTTGTTTTTTATTTTTCATTTTACATACCAACTACTGTCCCCCCTCATCTACTCCCACGATCACTCCACACACACACATCCTCTTTACCTCACCCCCCTTCTACACTTCATGGGGATGAGGCCTCCCCTTAGGTAACCAAGTCAGGGCAGGACCAAGTTCTCTTGCTTCTTGCATCAAGACTGTATACAGAATTTCACCAAAAGGCATGGACTATAAAAAGCAAGTTCATGTACCCAGGGTCAGTCCTGGTCCAATTGCCAGGGGCCCCACAAAAATATTAAGCCACACAACTGTCACCCAAATTCCAAGGACCTAGTTTGATCTCATGTAGGTTCCCCCAGTTGTCAGTCCAGAGTCCATGAGCTCCCACCGGGTCAGGTCTGCTGTCTCTGAGGCTATCCCCATCATGATCTTAACTCCCTTCCTCCCTCTCTTCAACTGAACTGCAGGAGCTCAGCCAAGTGTTTGCCTGTGGGTCCATGCATCTGCTTCCATCAGTCACTAGATGTATGTTCTATGATGACAATTAGGGTAGTCACCAATCTGACCATAACGGAAAGGCTAATGAAGGCATCCTCTCTACCATTGCTTAGGAGTCTTAGCTGGGAACATCCTTGTGGGTTCCTGGGAATTTTCCTAGCACCAGGTTTCTCTCTAACCCCATAATGGCTCACTCTGTCAAGGTATCTTCTTTATTCTACTTCTCCATCTGACTCCAACTGGACCATCTAGAATCCTCATATTCCCATATCCACACATTTACTCCTCCTCCAAGATTACCCAGGAGATTTTAGTCCTCTTTTTTTTCCCTCTGGAGAGATCTATGCCTGTCCCATTTAGAATTCATCTATTTATCTGGCTTCTCTGGAGTTGTGGATTATAGCATAGTTATAATTTGCTTTGCTTTGTGTCTAGTGTCCATTTATGAGTGAGTGCATACCATATTTGTCTTTCTAGGTCTGAGTTACCTCACTCAGGATAATTTTTTCTAGTTTCATTCATTTGCCTACAGTTTTCATGATGTCATTGGTTTTTGTGCTATATAATAATCCATTGTGTAAATATACCCTATTTTCTGTATCCATTCTTTGGTTGAGGGGCATTTATGTTGTTTCCAGGTTCTGGCTATTATGAATAATGGTGGTATGAACATAGTTGAGAAAATATCCTTGTGGTGTGTTTGAGCATCTTTTGTATATATGCCTGCACATGGTATTACTGGATCCTGAGGTAGGTTGATTACCAATTTTCTGAGAAACCACCATACTGATTTCCAGAGTAGCTGTACAAGATTGCACTCCAACCAGCAGTGGAGGAGTATTCCCCTTACTCCACATTCTATCCAATTTAAGCTGCCATCAGTTTTTTTTTTCTTTTTAATCTTAGCCATTCTGACAGGCATAGGATGGACTCAGAGTCCTTTTAATTTGCATTTACCAAATAGCTAAAATGCTGAGCACCTCCTTGAATGTCTTTCAGCCATTTAAAATTCTCCTGTTGAGAATTCTCATTAGATCTATGCCTCATTTTTTTAAATTGGATTATTTGATATTTTGATGTCTAGTTTCTTGAGTTCTTTATATATTTTTGGAGATCAGCCCTCTGTCATATGTAGAGTTAGTAATGATCTTTTCTTACTCTGTAATCTGCCATTTTGTTTTTATTACTGTGTCTTTTGCCTTACAGAAAGTGAAACTGTGAAGCTTCAGTAAACAAACTTATTTGAAATTTTGGTATGCTTCTTTTCTTTAAGGTCTCACAATTAGCCAGGTAGTCAACATTTGGCCATTGACCTTTTTCTTCCATATCTGAACCACATGGTTTAGTGCTTTAAAGCACTCTTTTTGTTTAATTTGTTAAATTATCTTTTTATTTTGAAAATTTTATAAATGAGCAATATTTTTACTTTATTCCATCCTCCTTTGCCATGTCCAACTCTTTCCATGTCTCTCACACACTTTCAAATTCATGACCTCTTCTTTTATTATTCTCTCTCTCTCTCTCTCTCTCTCTCTCTCTCTCTCTCTGTCTCTGTCTCTCTGTCTCTCACTTTCTCTCTCACACACATACACATACACACACACATAAACACACACATTTATTAAGTCTATTTTGTGTTAGTTGTACATACATGTATTCTGGGATGATCACTTGGTATTGGGGATGCCCACTCCTGATGGATACATCTGTAACAAAACTTAAAACTCAGAGAAAAATATTAGTAGAAAGAGTAGGAAGAATGTAAAATCCAGAGGACCAATATATCTGCTAAAAGCTCATCTCTTCACTCCCCCTAGAGGAACACCTAACTCAGTCTCAATGTTGGGGTGGGGGGGGGAGAAAACTGGATTTGCCAGGAGTAGAGGCTGAACTGAACGATATTGGGACCTTTGGACCTTGGGACCTCCTGCCCATGCTGGTGGGGGGATGGGGAGATATGGAGAAGAGAGAATGACCTGATGTGGTGGGAGGGGGAAGGGACCTTGAATAAGGTTATACAAGGATAGAAAATGTGACTTCTTTATTCATACTTTAAAAAAACAAATTAAAAAGAAAAAAAGCAAAGGTACAAAGTTAAAAAAAATGTATTCTCATGCATATGGAGATAATTGCCCTGGACAAAATGTGCAATTTTCTTACTCTGTATATAGCATTACTATAAAATAATAAAAATGTATTTATAAAGCTTAAAAAATAAAATAAAAAAATAAAAACAAAGTTGAACGTACTACCAATGATAATAATGACCATGTTAACTTTAATTTATAGTCTTAGAACAAGCAATATGATAATTAATAAACAATCAAAGTAAAAGAAAAAGTTCATCTCTTCTAGAAATGGCAAGAATGCTGTGTTCACAAAATGTCAGCAATACAATTGCCTAAATAAGACATGCATAATGACCACACCAGTCAACATGACAACATGGATAGGGGAAATTTCCCAAGAACCCATTTCTATAGCAAGAGATACAAACAATAAAAACCTTCCTTCTCAAATACAATATAAATGTAATTAACAACAAAGAATCTTCACTAAGTGTATATCATGCATATTTACTAACATTGACTAATAACATCACTTGCAGACCCCAAAGGTTATCATATAACTTGACACCTGCACTATAGATTTTGTAAGTGGGTTTAATTGAAAATATTGAGCAAAACAATATGTAACACTTGTTAGGGCATATAATACATAACTGAAAATTTGAGAAAGTTAGCAAGATATATAGGAGTGGATTCTCTTAATAAATATATATGCTTGTTGGAGATAACTAATATAATTATCTTTACACATTTTAAGTATCCGTAGTATATAATGATACTTAGAAAAATAAACTACAATGAATTTTTAGTGACAATATTTTCATTTTTAAAGTAGAATTTAAGTTTTATTCTCAGAAAATTATACATAGAAAGCTATTGCAGTACAAGTTTTCACTCTGTTGATGAAAACAAAACAAAGGTTGTAAAACACTAGCTTAAAATATCTTTGAAGGTCTATTTTTGTACAAAATTGCAAATTTTAGACTTTGCTTTTTAAGGAATGACAAACATAACAAGATATGTTAAGCTAGCAGTGTAGAACAAAAATGTGTGTTGTGCCTCTTCATTTCTTGTGTGTGTTATTACTGTCATTATTACTGTTTTGATTTTTCCTCTCAAGATTTCCATTTTCATCCCAGATGCTGAGAATTACATTTGATTGCATTCATCATCAAACAGTTTTAGTACTGTATTTTATTTATAATTTATGATTCCTTTTCCTGCTTCCTAGACTGCATATTCAAAGAACCCAACTAAACATCATTTTGAATGTACTGAAATTAAAAGTACAAGACTAAACATGTATTTCTATTCCCATAAATTCTAAGATAATCACATTCTTAACACAAAGTGTCTTCACTTATAGCCAACACACAGGAAACCTCAGAGATATTTCCAAAATGG
The DNA here is from genome assembly GCA_004025045.1 of Sigmodon hispidus. Classification (NCBI taxonomy): domain Eukaryota; kingdom Metazoa; phylum Chordata; class Mammalia; order Rodentia; family Cricetidae; genus Sigmodon; species Sigmodon hispidus. Next base: position 59,292 of record PVIH01005322.1, read on the forward strand.
AATTCTAGAGTAGACATAAGTACTTTTCATTATGACCTCTTATCTAACAGACATTTTCATATTACTTTATTAATCTGAAATTTTTTGATAATAATATAGTCTGCATCTCAACATAAGTGTTGGATTCTAATAATTAATTGCATCTTTTAGCTAATGGCAATTGACCTGGAGGGAGAGCAATCATTGCATCATAAAGACTTTGACTTCATGAAAGAATTAACGTATTGATGGATTCATGGTTTAAGAAGATTTGGGGCAATAGAAAAAATGTAAAAATCAAGCTTTGGTTGAAACTTGTAGGATTCTTGGGGCCTAGTCATATAGATTATATCTTTCTGGCTATTTCCTCCTTGCCCTCTCTCTTAGGGTAAACATCCCTGACCATGCTCTTCTCCCATGGTATTCTTCTGCCTCACTCCAAAGCAATCAAGCCATCTAAACATGGATTGTTACTTTTATGTTTTGGATTGTTACTATGATGTAAAGAAACTTTTTCTTCTATCTTGTCTTAGAAATATAAGATTAACTAATACAGAAGATGTAAGAAAGCAAGTATAGACTGTTCATACCAAACATACTAAAGACATTTAAAAGCTGATAACAAGCAATAATTCTAAAAAAAGAATAAAAAAGAAAACTGAGAGAGCAGACATGGGGAAGAGGAGGAGGAAGAAAAGGAAGAGAAAATAAATAGAAAAAGGAAATATTGACTTACAACATTTATTGTCTGATGTAAATGATTTCCAGCCCTGTTTGGGCCAGGGGTCTGGCCTTGCTCACAGTGGCTTTTTTCCCCCCAAATGACTCAGAAGGTTATATTAATTTTACGCTGTTTTGCCTATGTCTCATGCACATTGTTAGTTAACTCTTTCATCTTAATTCAACTCATTTCTAGTAATCTACGTGCCATGTGGCCTGGCCTATATGGCACACCTGGGTTCCTTACACGGTTCTTCTTTGAAGGCTGGATGGAGATTGAGTTAACTCCACCCTCCTCTACCTGTCTCTAATTTCCTGCCTCTTGCTATGATGCTCACCACGGGCCAAAAGAGTTACATTATTTGCAGAATGTTTTTTGCAGTATACAGAAAAACGTTCCCACCACAATTATCCTCAAAAAATACATTTAAAGATGTAAGTAGTGAAATAATTTAATTTATAACTACAGAAGAGGTATAAAATTATAAGATTAGTATAAGCTAACGAAGTTTTAAAGAAACAAGATAGAAATTTTGAAGAGAAAGGAATGTGTGTTGGTATTTTTGCCTTGCCCCATCTTTGAAGCCTACACCATCCTATATCAAACTGTTAAAAATAAGGATTTTTCAACTTCTAAAAATACAAAATATATTTTCCTATATAGATCATTATTAAAATGACATTCATGCTATAAAGATACTCAAAAGCAACACCACAAACCACAATAGTTTTATTAGTTCAAAAGATTATTTTTTGTGATTAATTAAAAGTTATTTTGGTATGATCTGTGTTGTCCAAGTGTGGGTATACTTCCTGGCCTGACTGGAAAAAGCATATAAAGCTTTGTCATTTCCAATTCAGCAGAACTTTATCTTGGAAAGGGGCATGTATTAAAACAAGTTAATACTCCAAGTTACTTGGTGGTTTTCAAGTAATAACTTAAGAAATGAAATTTTTAGGGTAACTGTATTTAAACTTTCTTGTATGTATATATTTTAGGAAACTTTCACAGTAATAGGTTTCTATAACAACAACCACCTAGGAAATCTAGAGAATCATTAGCTCATACTTAAAAAATATGTACTATACCAAATTGGAAAGTCTAAAAGAAATTGACAATTTTCTGGAAAGGTACCACTTACTAAAATTAAATCAAGACCAAATAAACAACTTAAATAGAGCTATATCCCCTAAGAAATATTAAAAGAATTCCAACCAATATAAGCCCTGGGCTAGATGTTTTCAGTGCAGATTTCTATCAGAATTTCATGAAGAACTAATACCAATACTCCTCAAATTGAACCCCATAATAGAAACAGAAGAAACATTGTCAAAATCTTTTTGTGAGGCAACAGTCACCCTGATACCCAAATCACTCAATATACAACAAAGAAAGAGAATTACAGACCAATCTCTCTCATGAACATGGAAGCAAAAATATTCAATAAAACTGCCAAATCAAATACAGGAACACACCAAAAAAAATCATCTATCATGATAAATGGGTTTCATCCCTCAGATGCTGGGATGGTTCAACATATGACAATCTGTCAATTTTATCCACAATATAAACAACCTGAAATATGTTTTTAAAAAAACATAATCATATCATTAGATGCTTAAAATAAATTTTGAGGAAACTCAAAACTTCTTCATAATAAAGGTCTTAGAGAGATCAGGAATACAAGAAACATACCTAAACATAATAAAGGTAATTTACAGCAAGCCTACAGCCAAAATCAAACTAAATGGAAAGAAATTTAAAGCAATTTTACTAAAATCAGGAACAAGACAAAGCTTCCCACTATCTGCATATCTATTTAGTATAGTAGTCAAAGTTCTGGTTGAGCAGTAAAACAACAAAAGATCAAGGGGATACAAATTGGGAGAAAAAAAAGAAGTCAAATAATCACTGTTTGCAGCTGATATGATAGTATTTGTAAGTGATCCCCAAAATTCTACCAACAACTCCTACAGCTGATAAACATCTTTATTAATGTGGCAAAATACAGGATTAACTTAAAAAAATAGCCTTCCTATACCCAAATGATAAAAGAGCTGAAAAAGAAATCAGGAAAGCATCATCCTTTACAATAGCCACAGATAACATGAAATATTTTGGGGTAACTCTAACCAAAGAAGTAAAAGACCTGCATGTCAAGAACTTTAAGTCATTAAAAAAAATGAAGAAGATATCAGAAGATGACATGATTTTTCATGCTCTTGGATAGGTATGATCAACATTATAAAAGTGGCAATCTTACCAAAATTAATCTACAGATTCAATGCAATCCCCATCAAAATCCTAACCCAGTTTTTTACAAACCTGGAAAGAACAATACTCAACTTCATGTGGAAAAATAAAAAACCAAGTATCACTAAAATAATCTTATTTGATAAAAGAACTTTTGGAAGCATCACCATCCCAGACTTACAGCTCTACAATAAAGCTATAGTAGTAAACCAGCTTGGCATTGGCATAAAAAGAGACATATGGATCAATGGAATTGAAGTGAAGACCGTGAAATAAATCCACACAACTATAAACACCTATTATTTTTACAAAGAAGCCAAAAGTATAAAATGGAAAAAAGAAAACATCTTCAACAAATAATGTTAGCATAATTGAATTGTGGCATGTAGAAGAATGCAAATAGATTTGTATCTATCCACTGCACAGAATTCAAGTCAAAGAGGATCAAAGACCTCAACATAAATCAAATTATATTAAATCTGATAAAAGAGAACATAGGAACTAGCCTTGAATAAATTTGCACAGGAGACAATTTCCTAAAAATAATACCAGTAGCACAGATACTGAGAGCAACAATTAATAAATGGGACCCCCTGAACTTGAGAAGCTTCTATAATGCAAAAGATGTGGTCAATAAGACAAACTGGTAGCCTACAGAATAGGAAGATCTTCACCAACCCTAGATCTGACTGAGGGCTGATCTCTAAAATACAGAAGGAACTCAAGAAAATATATAACAAGGAAAACAAATAAAAATGGGGTACAGATCTTAACAAAAAATTCTCAATAGAAAAATCTCAAACAGTCAAAAGACACTTAAAGAATTGCTCAACATCTTTAGCCATTAGGAATATGCAAATCCAAACAGCTCGGTTATACCTGTCAGAATGGCTAAAATTAAAAACACTGATGACAGCCTGTGCTGAAAGGGATGTGGAGGGAAACATTTCTCCATTGTGGTGACAGTGTAAAATTGCACAGTCGCTTTGGAAGGTTTCTCAGAAAGCAGGAAATCAAACTACCTCATGCTCTAAGAGCAATACTACTCTCGGGCATATACCCAAAGGATGTACAAGGATATTTACTCAACTATGATCATAACAGCACCTTTCTTAATAGCCAGAATCTGGAAACAACCATAAGTGTTTCTTAAATGTGTTTTAGCAATAAATATTTTCCCTACATTCTTTTTCTTTGATCATTAAAAGTATCTATTAGTGTCTGATTATGGTAAAATGACAATGCTGTTCAGAATGATTTGAGGCACTTGGAAATCATAGCTTGATCCACACGTGCACTAAAGTAATTAAGAATAGAGCTGTTTTACAGACAACAAGTACTTTAGAGGCTACTCAGGGAAGAGGTTGAATAGGGGGGTCTATGGAGACTGACTGATAATGGCTGTGAGGTTTTTCTTGAAGAAAAAAATGAAAATGCCTTTATAAAATTTGAGTTTGGTGCTGACTGCTCAGCCCTGTTAATAGTTTAAAAGAATTTGAATAATAAACAAAATGAGTGGATTGTGAATTATGTATCACACACTCACACACATGCACACACACACAGATACTCACACATATGGATTATGTATTGTTTATATGTGCTGTATATTAATGACGAAAGTGTTAAAAAAAAACTATTAGAAAATCCTAGAATGTGAACAAGATCCTTTAGCACACTGTTCTGAGTCTCAAATCCTTTGCCTTCCCGTTAGATATTTCCTAAACATCAAGCCTCCAGAGACAATAAACACTTCCCATTTCAAAAAAAAAAAAAAAAGAATAAAGCAAGTAATTGGCGACTAAAAACAAGTATCAATACTTTTCTTTTTTAATTAATATGTCAAAATTGAAATCTTCCCCTAAATCTGCTTACATTATGAATCACCTTACATAATCAGAAATTTAAATTTTGGAGCCTTAAAAAGGATGGAGCTCTGTGGTGGTTTTCTCTTCTCTAGAACATTTATATTCCCTCCAGCATCAAAGTGTTATTTTTATACCTTTCAAGGAAACCACAGATCTTTCTATGCAGAGTTCCCTCACATACAATAATCTAGTCTTCCCTATTGGCACCATAAGGTGAAAAGTACTTCTCAGAATTTGTCTCACCACTAATGGGAATTTTTAATCGGGAAATGTTGTTGTACTAATCTAATAGACTTTAAGTTAAGACCTCAGTGTCACTGAAGCCTAAAATATCCCTGCAGTTCCACATATAGAAGTCTCTGAATAATGCAGTCCATCCCTGAAGAGGAATTATGCAAATGGATGCATTTAGTTAATATGTACTGTAAACAGATCACTATGTCTTTCTTCTTTCCTAAATCACAGTGAAGATTAAAGCTGTAATGCTCTTATTACCTAACAAAACAGCTAAATATTTGAAGTAGATCTGCAGAGCTTCAAGCCAGAGATAGTGTCCCTTAGGATTTGAATTACGTTTTTCTTCCAAAGGTCATTGTATCTTCTTGAATGCTTTATCCTAAGCTGACAGAAGAAACAATTCTAGAAATAGTATATCAAGTTCCACAAGCTTTCTTTAGCCACTTAGAGATTATAGAATATTGTACCTTCTCACTGACACATGAGAATGGCAATCATATGTAACAGATAAAAGGGGAAAAAATCAAATGTAAAGTGCAGAACTATTTCTAGAATGCAGGTGGTTGTTTACTTTCGACAAGTAGCCTATGCCAATCCCCATTAGAACTCTCCTCTGCCATGCTGAACACTTTGAACAGCAGCAAATGATTGCAGATGAAAATAAAAGCCACCTAATACTTTTTTCATTTGTCTTCTAAACCTTTCAGAAATATAGACAAGGAAGCCACGTAAAAGATTCTCTGCTCAGTTATGCAGAAGACAATTTATTATGGTTCATTAAACATACCCAGCGACCACCTGGGATGGTGCTTTTTTCTGCCAGATAACTTCCCATGTATGGAAAGATTTTTGTTTTTAAGGAGAGTAGATAAATGATGACTTTTAAATCAACAAATTTGTTTTTGTTTTTCTGCTTTTACTTTGTTACTGGATTGAAGCTGAATGTTCAGTCAATGTTCAGAAACAGGAAAAAAAAAAAGAATGTAGGTTCCATTTTATACCTCAAGCATAGAGCATCTGCCAGCCTACACAAGAGGAAGAATAAAAAGAACAGAAAAAAATCTACACTGGTCACTCTCTGCAAAAGAGAGACTCAATCACACATATAACAGCTGCCTCTGAGAGGAAAGTGGGGCTCAGGGCAGCACTGAGAGACAAGTTTTTAAGAGGGAAGGAAATGACCAGTTTGGAGTAGTTCAACTGCTCTAAGTGAGTGTTGTCAGAAGGTAGTCCATGTTCTCTCTCATGAAGATGTTGATTTCCCATTGACACATAATAGATGATTGTCCTTGAGGTTTGAAAAGGACTATAACACAGAAAGTGAGGAGTTTCTAACATGTTTGGTTATGGAACCTGCAGAAGAGAAGCAGACTTGATCTGTACTCACCAGGATTTCAAAACTTATTTTGCTTGTCTTTCATCCATAGTGACACTTTATTTTTTTACAGTGATGCTGTTTTGAAACATGTTTCTCTTTCATAAAATGCATTTTTCCATTCTCTCTTGTATATCCAAGCTTCAGTTTTCTTTGAGTATTATCTGTTTACTTCATTCTTTGGACAAAGAGAGAATCAAGTAATTTTTGATGTTTTGTTTCCTACTAATATTTTCTCTGATGTTCATCTTCATTTCCTTTGTATTGTGTATCATTTTATGGGTGTGCCTGCCTATAAACATGCCTACCACATGTGTATCTGTTTTCTGTGGAAGCTGTAAGATGATATCAGATCTTCTGAAAATGGAATTACAGATAACTATAAACCGCCACGTGAGTATTAAAAATGAAATCCATGCCCTCCTCAGAACAACATGTCTCATAACCACAGAGCAATTTCTCCATCTTCAGAATTTACTTTTATATAGAAAGAAAGGGATTTCTCAAAAAAAGTGAGGGATTATAACAAGAGTGAAAAAAATTTTATTTTAAAAGATACATCTATATTTTCATCAAAACTAATCAACTATTGATGAAGTTCAATCCCTATCTCAGATGGGCATGTATATTATTGCATTTGGAAATATTTTTACTATATAAAATGAAAGATTATTTTTACTGTGGAAGACAAGCACTTATTCACCCCAGTTAAGACATAAAAACACAAATACATTCCAAATAATTACTCTACTGAAGTCAAGTTTGATTTTTTTAAAAGTATGTTTAATTAGGTCTACTTATAGGAGTATGGTTGGCTATGCCAAGAAGAAAAGCTTTTCTCTTAACAATACTTAACTGTGTATACATCCTCAGGAAAGTGTATGACCTTATTAACACTGTTCCTAACAACCATTGACTTGCTTACCCCCATCAGTCATTGGTGAGATAGTGGCCTTGTAAGAATACTTTCCTAGTAACTCTCTATTTTTAGGGAGAAGAAAGATCTCATGAGCACTTCTCCAATATGACAAAAAGGTGAGGGACACAATCTTGTTCAGGTCTCCTTCAGTTAATCACAACTCCTGGATTTCAAGAAGATAACAGCTAACTCGTGGCCAGAAGACAATAATATTGGTGGATAGGCCATGGTCAGAAACACTTGCAAAGAGGTTAAACCTTAGAGCCATTGAAATAAAAGTATCAAACCTTAAGATAAGTGAGATGGTAGCTACTCTCACCTGCATATGTTTATGTGTTCATTACAAATTCATAATTTCTCCTTATTTGGAAAAAAAGTCATCTCAGACAAAATTAGGATAAGGATCTTAAAATGAAACTGTCGTAGACTATTCTGATTAAATATAAGGACAGGTGTCTTCCTAAGAAAATCTCAGATAAAAGAGGAGACACAGACACACAGTGAGAGAGCAGAGCACAGAGGCAGATATTTTAGTATCACAGTCAAAAGCCAAGAACACAAGAGATGCCAGCTTTCCCAGATGATTGAATAGTGTAGGAAAAGCTATGTCTGGAGTCCCCTAAGGGAGTGAGGGTGGCTGACACCCAGATGTGGGAGTTAAGGCTTCCAAAACCGAGGATGAGCTCTGATATTTTCAGCCAAAAAAATACACAATAGAATCATTAAAATAGAAGTGGATCTCTGTCACATCACCTCTCAAGTATTAATTTCCCCTCATCTGCTCTGGTCCATGCGTTTCATATTCAGTATAGTGGTTTGGCTTCCCACTTATTGCTCTTCAAACGCATCATATAAGTCATATGTCTCTCAGATCTAGCAATAAATGAATGTCACTAATTATTCATTTATTCAGTATATACTTAGCGCATATATAAGTGCCCACACACAGATACTCTATTCTCAATCAGAGATACATATATGCATGGAAAGCCATTTTTAGATTAAAAGAATCATTTTATTTGATAGTTATCAACTTTTTCTGCAAGCAAATTTATATAAATCACATTTTTTATTATAGTGAATACAAATACTGCTTAATCTTGTTGATATTTCTGGCCATGTGACTCTGAGCATAATTAGGGAGGCAGGTCTCTGTATGAATAATAAATTTTCCATAGAAAATTTATTCTGTCAGAATTAGGAATAAAATCTTACGTAGGTTATTTGCTTTTATTTTATAGTTGCTGAAGATTAAAATTGTTTATATATGACTCAGAAAAATCTCATACTTTTATTTTGAGATAGTCTCTAAATCTGAACCACTAATTTTGTTTACATCATGGATTTAATAACCAAAATGAAACCCTTCATTGTTGTGATCTGAGACAAATAATGTGGGATATCTTTCTGTATTCTGTAAATATTCTTTATTATTGGTTTATAAAGAAATTGTTTTGGCCTATGACAAGGTAATTTAGGGGCAGGCTAGACATCCAAGCATAGATAAAGGAGGTGGACAGACTCAAGAAAACACTGCTAGCTGCCACCAGAGGAAGCAAGATATAAAAGGACGGCTGGTAGGAATGCAAACTTATACAGCCATCTTGGAATCAGTATGTTATGGTGAGCTCTCAGAAAATTGAGAATTAATCTATGTCATGATCCAGCAATATCACTCTTAGGAAAATACACACAAGGTGCTCAATCATATCACAAGGACACTTGTTTAACTATGTTTATAGCAGCAATATTCATAATAGCCATAACTTGAAAACAATCTAGATGCCCCTCAACCAAAGAATGGGTAAAGAAAATGTAGTACATTTACAAAATGAATTATTACTCAGTTGTTAAAAACAGTGACATCATAAAATTTTCAGACACATGGATGTAACTAGAAAAAAAAAAAAAAAAAAAAACAAATCATCCCGAGTGAGGTAATCCAGAATCAGAAAAATCAACATGGTATTTTAAAAGTGCAAGGAAGCCACGAGTCATGTGGCCAGAAACAGATAATCAAAAATGGGTTAAGTTGTAAGAAATAGCTGGTAATGAGCCTGAGCCACAGATCAAACAGTTTGTAATTAATTCAAGCCTCTGAGTAATTATTTTATAAGCAGTGACTGCAGGACTGGGTAGGAAAGATTTCTCTGGACCGTGGGTCAGGACAGGTCAGAAAATTCAGGCTACATAATCAAATTTACTTTTTTTTTCCTAGCTACAGTTGGTATTCTTGATGTTCCTTCCAACTTCATTGCTTCCTTTACTCCAGTTACCCCTGTTTTTCTAGGGTATACACACAGTATGGCTAATATTTATTAATACCTTTCAGCCTGGTTTCATACAGCTTCTACTAGGGTAGTGTTCTTGACATATTCTGTGCTCCCACAGCTATATTCTAAGTACTGAGTTAAAGCATGTTCTGATCCAGTCACTGGTACCAAGATTTAGGGGGAACAACTTTAAGAGATGAGATGACACTCTGGAGATTAAGAGCAGTGACACAATGCAGAGAGGGGAGTTAACGTCTGAGCAGAGTTTATACAGCTCTGAGACATGATTTTACTACGGCAATTCTTATGACTCCCTGATCACAATAAATATATTAAATACTGTCACCTGGAATAAATTAGGACACAAAAGTGGTATTGAAAATTGTTTGCACTCATCCCTAAGGAGATTATTCCACAGAAAAGTATGGGGAAGGAAATAAGCAATTGTTCCTTTTCCATGTGTTAAGCTTTTGTCCAGGTTGCCAGCCTTTCCTGTCTTGGGCTCTCAGTTTTATAAAGTGCTCATGTGTGTTGAATAATGAGCAAGAAAAACTTGTTTCTAAGTCCCTTAAGGTAGCTATTACTAAAATAAAACTGTTTACCGTGTAGCTATAAATAAGAAATTTACTTCTCATCATCAAAATGGTGGAAAATCAGTTTCACAGTGTCAGTCAACTGATTTAATGTATGTTGAGAGCTTTCTGACTTACAAATGGTCACTTTCTTTTTTCTGTATTTAATCCAAACCTATGCACCCTCCTTCCCAAAACTGTTGACCTCATTAATGAATGCTCCATCTTTGTGCCACAGATCTGCCCTAAGAACCAACTCTTAATGCCATTACATGGAAAAGAATTTCTGTTTGTGGCTCTCGGAAGGTCACATGCATTCAGTGCGTAGGAGGGTTGAACTAGTGTTATTTGTTCCTTCTAGTCTTGAAGCCATTCTGCAGTTTCTCTTTGCAATAACTTCAGTACAGGAGACAGATATTATTCCCATGTTGCAGATAATGAAGCTAGGGTCAGAAATATTAAGAGACTTACACCACTTCCCTTGCCTAGGTAATTTGGTGCTGGGTCCATGAATCTCAGGTCCTGACTTTTAACCTAATGATCTTTCCGATAATTTTTTGCCATGTCTATCTTCTACTTTACAAGTCCTGTGAAAAGGATGTTATATTTTCATTAGTCCCTTTACTTAGTTTTTAATTTGTACAGTCAGAAACTTAATCATAGATGTACAAGTCAATACTCTTAACTATAAATCTCTCTGCCAGATAAGGATCACATAATATTGAGAATATTTCTCAAATTTTCGCTCTCTTCATCAATGTCTATAAAATATAAATAATTTACTCATTGAAGATATTATTTTAGAAAGCTGCTTTGCCTTACATTCGCTCTTGTGTTTACCATTTTCTGAAAAAAATATATTAATTCTTAGATGCTTTGTTTTCCTTTTCATATCACTTTCCTTCTATTTCCTCTTCTATCTGAAGCACATATTTTAGAATGATTCAACTACAAATATATCATGACAAATACTTACCTTGTGTTCCTGTGATATTATTGAAAGAATACTACTTAGAGACAATTAGGTAAAATATAAACTGGGCCTGAAACATGTGAGGGAAGCACAAGTCTGTAGAAATTATTAAGGACATTTGAAAAGAGCTAGAATGCTAAAAGTGTATGAAAGCTTTGTAGATATTAAAACATGGATAATTAAAATTAGAACTTGGTGGTCAGTTTTAACAGAGATTAGGCAAAGAATGAACTAGAGACTTACAGAAAGGATACTCCACAGAATTATTGTACAAAAAGGGTATTATTGACATAAAACTTGGAGGATAAAGTAAATGTTAATGACCATATAATTTTAAGTGAAGTTGCAGCAAAGAACAGAAGTGTAACAGCAAATGCATTGTAATGTATACATTGTTTAAAAATATTCTGGAACTGATGAAGTTAGAAAACCAGTTCAGGAGGCTCAGGCAGGATGTCAAGAGAAAATTGTTTCCCTTCTATGCACAGAGTTAAAATATATAAGACCCAACAACAACAAAAAGATATCAAATGCTGCAAGAGTGAAGGAGATGTGCTTAGGTAAAGAAGTAGTTAAATTGAAGACCCCTGAAATGCAGTAATGGAGGCCAAAAGACCATGGCTTGTTGACTTCAATTTGCTGGGAAGATGATTGCCTTATGAACACTTTGGGAATTAACTAAGGACCTTACATAAGACCTGAAGCTCTGATTCAGCCCCTACACACATTTCTAAAGACTAAAGCTAGCACCTCCCTTCACACCTGATCTGTCCTTAGCATAAAAAATAGTTCAGTTTCTTGGTTGAGTTTCTTCTTGCTTGGGAAGGATTTTTATTATATTTTAGGCATTTACTCTTTGCAGCAGGCGAATCTATCCAGATATGTATCCGACTGTTTTATTAAGATGGACATTTCTATGGAGATAATTAATACTCAGAATCACTGAGAAGATTAAATAATATCATGCATGAAAGTTCAGAGTTTGGTCCACACTAAGACTCAGGGCCATGTGAACTGTTTTCCTTATTCAAAAATGTTTTTTGTTGATACATACTTAAAGTCAAATATAGGTGAGGAGTATTATCTTGTGTTTGGAATAATAATTACAGAAAAGCACTGAGTCCTTTACACTGTTGTAAGAGTTATAAGCAAAGGGTGCAGATTTAGACAGGTAGCTATATTGCATAACATTATTTCCCATTGAGGCATTTTGCAAAGTTCTTAACTTTTGCTCCATCACTAAAGAACTTCAATATATTTAAAGCTAAAAATGTACCCTCTTAACTTGTTTGTCAGTTTAGGCTTTTATAACAAAATTCATACAGAGAAGGTTTATATAAGAATAGTAAACTACAGATGGGTAAAGTACTAGAAATCAGTTAACTCACAAATCTGGAAGCAGAAATTCAAGGTTTGTCGTTTCATTACTGGTCAGGACTCTCTTCTAAACTCAAAGTCACACCCAGGGAAAAAGGGAAAGGGGGCAGTAGGAAAAAGAAGAGGCAAGGGGAAGGGAAAAGAGAGAAGAGAATCGGGAAGAGAAATCAGAGGCAGAGAGAGAGAGGGGAAGCAAAAATAAAAAAGGTTATGGGAGGAGAAAGAACTAGAAATCTCTTCGTCCTTTATTACTATTATTATTTTACTACTACTACTACCCTAACCCTACTATTATTGTTATTATTATTTTGCTTATGGCCACATTCTTGTTATATTCTGACTCCATCCTGATGAGTCCCTGAAATCTAATATCTTCTTTTATATACAGCGACTCCAGGGCTTATGATCATCATTAAAAAATGAGAAGAGGGGCA
>PVIH01005322.1:72372-126021 GCA_004025045.1 Sigmodon hispidus
TCTCTCTCTCTCTCTCTCTCTCTCTCTCTCTCTCTCTCTCTCTCTCTCTCTCTCTCTCTCTCTCTCTCTCTCTCTCTCTCTCTGTGTGTGTGTGTGTGTGTGTGTGTGTGTGTGTGTGTGTGTGTGGTGCCTGAGGTTTGGACCTAGGTGGAGGACCCATACACGCTGAGCCATCTCTTAAGCACCTATTAGAGACCATCAGTCTTTTTTCATGGGTGCAAAAATGTGATACTATCCTTCGTGTTGTCCTGTAAATGAAGTTATTTTTGTATAAACTTTAGTCAACTGGCACATAAAAATATATACATAAACTATGTTTTAATTTTACTTTTGACAGTTTTTCTTTCAATTTAACTACCTAATTAAAAGTAATCACTAATAAATAGGATGTATAAAGGAAATAGAGTCAGAGATATATCCCTGGGGATATTTTCCATTAAATTTTGAAAAGTAAAGATAATTTAGGAAATAAAATACAAAGTGCCAATGCAGAGATGGTATGTAAAATTTATTTTTTTATGAAAGGATCCTATCAACAGTATCAATGCCAATAGAAAAGTGAAATTTTGCATGCTAAGAAAAAGATATTGATTTTGCACTTTGAAATTAATCTGATCATTTTTGAAGAACATTTTTTATAGCTTGACAGAGGACAAATGATATTATAAGGAATTTGAAAGTATGAGAGATAGAATATAGTGATAAAAAGATAAAGTGTGAGAATAGGCAGAATAAACCATGAGGGCAAATCAAGGTATGCTAATGACTTAGGAAACAATGATATAAATGCTTAGGAAATGAACATAATTGAATTTATGGATGTTGGTGGGAACAAATTGAGGTATAGAGGATGTAGGTCATTAAGGGGGTATGTAGGAGCATAAGCCTGAATCATAACAGGGCAAAAATAAAGCAGAGTCCAGAACTGGTAGTGTTGCAGAAGAAAAGGTGTGATTATAGAAGACTGTCACACAGAGAGCTAAGCTTCATAAAAGTTCCCATAGATGTGTGACCAAAGGATAAATGTTCCTCATGAGTATAAGGGAGCAACATTGGTAAATGTGGAACCTTATGGATTGCTTGCTTCTGATATTTTATAACATAGGATAGCAGAATATACTGCAATGTATATCTGGGTTGTAAACATGAGAGAAATGATTTAGAACAGTCAAATTGAGAGAGCAAAAAGTGAAAAAGAGGATTACACTAAACACACACAGAAGAGCCTTGCTGACGGCTCACTTCGAGTTAGAGAACATGAATTTAGAGTGGACTCAGTCTTAGAAGATAAGTCCTATTTTAAATCCTCTGGGAGGCTGGGTAATGAAATCCATTAAGAATACACTACCCAATTGAAAGTTGAAAAGGAGATTAGGAAAGACAAATGTAATTGCCCAAATTGTAATTTGGTCAAGACACCAAGGTTAATAACATTCCTTCATTTTCAAAAGTTGCCATGAATTTTTTAATACCTTGTAATGGCCAGTGTCACAAATTTTATTCCTTTACAAGAGATGAACTCGTTGATGTAGGTTTTTAAATGTCAAACATGCATTTATGTCATGTCTTCAGCATTACACATGAAATTGCCAATATAAACATAGATATAAATGTTATTGGAGAAACATTTGATTCTTTAGGTAAACTATTTTGACAGAAAGGATCTCATTTCTATATTTGTTTTTGAAGTCAGAAGAAAACTAATATTCATCATAAGAATTTTAACTGGAGATTAATGGTAGAGAATGATGATTTTAGGTTTTAATTTTATTGTTAGCAGAAAGACTTCACTTCAGTCTAGACTCAACAATGTCATGTTATATATCCTGCTTAAGATCATCACCTTCCTTTAAAATGGAGAGGTACATTATGTAATACCAAAGACTTTAAAGAATGGGTAAACATATAGAATGCTCAAAATAAGCAGGAAATTATCAATAAATTTTAATCCTATTGTCTATTAATAATTGTAGGTTGATAATTCTTGGATCTCAAATATTGATCTTCAGCAGCAGAAAAATGAAAAAGTTCAGGAAATATCACTGAGATAAATGCCTGAATATGGCACCACCATCTGTCTTTTGTGTTTATTGGGTTAAAGTTAATTATAACCAATACTATAACAAACAGAGCTTTCATTTCTCTTTTTTCCAAATGTGTCCTAAAGAGCAGTAGAAACTTTTAAAAAATAAAGAAAATATTCTACCTTTGTCTACCAAGTTAAAAACTATATCCAAATAATTTAAGCAGATCCTTTCTTTCCAAGTCATTTTAAGCACTAATGCATTTCATTTCCCCCAATAAATGAGAAGTTCTTGGGAGGAGCTATTTTAGAGATTATTAAATCATCTCTATCTATATATCTCCTCTGATTATATCTCTTCATTTTATTTTCTACATGATTTATTTCTCTGTATTCATATTCTTCTTACCTGTTACAGAAAATAGCTACAGTCTCCAGACTTGCATAAACTTGTGTTGAGAATTAATAAATGAAGATATAAAGATTAGCAGAACTTTCAATACTCTTTAAACTCTTTGGTCTGTTTGTCTTTATTTTCTGTCCAATATTATGCAACACTACAGCCATAATAATCTAATTTTAATTACTCAGAATTCCACCAAACATAGATGAGACAGGCCCTAAAATGAAAGAAACACTATGCAGAAAAGACTGGAAGCTGAATCAATTTTGTTTTAGAAATAATTCAAGAAATTAACGAGCAATGTAGAATTTGGGGAAATACTGAATAAATGAAAGTGTGTTTTGTATAATATTTTGAAGATGTGAAAAATCATATCTAAATTTTCTTAGGGTTCCAGACGTGTTCAGAATTAAGTTGAGGTAAAACAGATTAATAGCAAATAAAGAATAATGCAAGTTTTATGCAGTCCTGGAGTCCTCACAAAAAAAAATGAAACCTCACAGAATTAGAATCCATTACTTCAGTAACAGATTGACCAAGGTTGTAAAGAATCAACACAGAGGAAAAGGCAGCAGCTAACACACACCCACTGGTTAGGCTTTCGAGGGAGTGATCAGGAGATACAGGTAGAACATCTTAGGAAGTGAGCAATGGTAGTATTCCACTAGTATTAAAAATCAGAGAAAGAAAAAAAACAAGCAGAGTGAGAACTGTGAATAGATTCCCGATAGCTCAACCCTAAGTAGAAATGCTCAGATCCCTAATCAGAATTGAAAATGCAGAATAGAAATACAGCTGAAGAACACAAGGAACTTCCAAACATTACACTTTCAGTAATAGGTCAATTTAAAAGAGGAGAGAAAGGGAGGGCATGGCTGACACCAGGAACAAAGGCAATCACCAGTCACGGGAGCTCGTGAAAAAGCTCATGTCACAGTTGGTCACAGAGATTGAAAAACGTGATCATTATTTCTGAGAATATTTACACAACTTGTCTTGTGCAGCACCCTTGGTTGGAGGGTAAAACATTTAGTCTCAGAGGTATAATGCCTGTCTAACGTGTGAGACTTGGTGTTCAATATACAATGAAATACAGAAACTGAGAAGAGGGGCAAAAAAAGGGAAAAATATAAAGATGAAGGAGGAGGAAGATGAGGAGAAGCAAACGAGAGGGGAAATCTTTAAATCAGTGTGTAAGAAAAAGCACATCTGAGCTGAGCTAAAGACTCCCTGGCTCCTGAAAAGAAGGATTAGCAATGACAAATTCTTAACAATGTTGAAGTAAAAGTCAGGAGTAGTTACATCACTAGCTGGCCCATGAACCAGACACCTAGGTTGTAAAATAAAATAATAAAAAGATCACCATAAATGAAATATATCAAAGGTATTTCATGCCCACCACACAGCACAGAAACAAATTCTGAATGTGAACTCATGCAGAGAAGCACATGGAGCCAGATTCTGCACAGTACTGGGAATGGGGGAGGCATGCACAATTTTCTTCCTTCTACTTTTACACTTCCATTATTTGAAGCATAATTTTAATTTTGTGGAGCTTTACCTAGTGCTATTCTCTCTTTTCTATTTCTTTTCTGGTAAAGTAGACTTTCCTAAATTGCCCATGTTGTCTTGGGGCTGAAGACCTCTGACTGGGTGTTTGCAGGTGTGCGTGGGGCTGCTTTAGCTTGTGTGATTACATTTCTTGGCCACTTTTGAAGTTATTTCTACCCTCTGCTGGAATTTACCATCACCTTCATTTCAATCTTTTATTTTTCTCAGATGTTCTAATAATGATCACTAGTTTTATTGTTTATTTTCTTCTCATTTCTACCTCCAGTAACTTATCACCATACACCCAGGGTTGTGTTTATTTCTTCATTCCTCAAAATGTTAGTAGAATTAAAGAGATTTTTGTTTTAAATTGGTAATTTTTTATTTTTATCGAAACTATTAACCAGTTATTAATGTCAGGTGAGGGTTTAGCTATTGAGCTTCACTGTCAAGTCAACTAGGAAAAAAAAAAAAGCACCTCCCACTTAAAAATAAAAAATATGTTAATTGTGATTAAAATTCCAAAGAGGAAATCTAATTCAACATTAAGAGGGGCGGGAGGGGGAAGGGAGGTTGAACAAGGGAATACATGGATAAAAAATATGACTTTATTCATAATAAAAAAGTAAGACCCTGTCTCAATAACAAACAAAAAAATTTATAAAATCACCCTGCCTCAGTTTTTCACTAAGGATCCCCATGCTCACTACCGCAACTGATTTTTCAGGTGACTTTCCATGCAATGATATATTTTCTTTCCTTCAAAAATTTTTTGAAGGAGCGCTGGAGAGGTGGCTCAGAGGTTAAGAGCACTGGCTGTTCTTTCAGAGGTCCTGAATTCAATTCCCAACAACCACATTGTGACTCACAACCATCTATGATGACATCTGGTGCCCTCTTCTGTATACTGTATACATAAATCTTCAAAAAAGAAAGCCCTAATGCATGAACACAAAAAATAAAAATCAAAGTAATGTGACTTCTTCAAATGTTACAACATTCCACAGTAATAGCTTTTTATTACACTAAAATCTCAAATAATCTAAGAGATTTTTTAAAAGGAATGTTTGGTAAAACAATGAATCTATAAATAAACATTTCTTTCTTAATCAATTTTAAAAATACAAATAAAGAGTCAAATGAAATAGGAAGTAATTGTGCCATATAAAGAGAAATGAAATAAAAATATAACTAATGAATAACATTAATTAAAATTTTAACAAAACTTAGTGAAAAATTTGGCAAATATAATGGTCCAAGAAGAAAAAAATATCAGGACTATATGTGTGTGTGTATACATATATATTAGAACTATATATATATGTGTATATATATATATTAGAACATTCATATAATAATAAAAATGAAAGAACAAGTATAAATAGAACAAGAAATATATATATGGGTAATCATTAAGTGCAAAATTTTTAGAATTATAAACAAAGAAGTAGAAGTTTGAAAGCCTTAAAGATATATTCAATAAAGTGATACTAAACATTTCTCAAATGTGAAGAACTGTCCACCAAGTTCTTGGAGACATTAAGAACAGCAAAATGTCCCATGTCATATTGCAGTTAAAAAATTAACTACACAGAACTAAAACAACAATGTATTGCAAACTATAAGAGAGCAGCACCAAGTCATTTATAAAGGCAAAGGTGTCATAATAATAGAATATTTCTCAACAGAAACTCTTAAAGCAAGAAGGCATGTAGTGCTATATTTCTAACTCTAAAAGGCAATAACTGAAATGACAGTTTTCTATATCAAGGAAAACTACCTTTCATTATTAAAGGTGAGTATAAAGCTTTCCATGTTTCATACAAACTAAAAGAATTCATAATCACTAAGCCAGTACTAGGGGAAATACTTCAAGCAACCCTACACACTGAACAGAAAGATTAATACAGTCACATGGTCACAGAAATATAGACTGGGTTAGTACAGTAGTAAGTAAACAAACAAGGATTAAGAAATTACTAAATTACTATTACTACTACTACTAAATTACTATTAAGATTACTATCACAAAAATAAAAAAACTGACACAGATGGGTACATAAATTTCATTAATACCTTGATAACTGGTAGTCTCAATTATTTAATCAAATGACCCAAGCTAGCAGATTAGATTTTAAACATGGATCTGGCAGATGGCTCTATGATTAGAAGAAATGGCTGCTTTTGCAGGGAACCTGGGTTCAGTTACCAACACTCACATCAGTCAGCTCACGTTGTCTGTAACTACAGTTTTAGGAGATCAAATGCCTGTTTCTGGCTTCTGTAATCAATGTACTAATATGGTGCACATACAGACAAGACAAGCAGGAACACACACATACATAGAAATTAATATCTTTCAAGTAAAAGAAACCAGACATGGCCTATCTATTTGTTTCCAGCTCTTCACTGGCAATAAGTTTTAAAAAAAAAAAAGAATAAAAATAACAAAAAAGCAAGCAGATTTCTTCCAAGTGTGAAAGGAAGGGAGGAAGCATCAAGCACAAAGAAGATTCCAGGAACAATTTCACTAATAGCTAATGAAGTAGATGTCAAATCAGACTTAGTAAGAAGAGAAAAATTCACTTATACCATTTAAGGCAACAACCCATCAAAAGACCATAGCAATTCTAAACATGTATGTACTAGCATTGGCTCATACAGTGTCATAAATAAACTGCCCTATATGTAAAGACATAGATGAAAAGGTGGGTGACTTCAGTATGCAGCTCTAACCAGTAGACAGGTCCTCCAGACAAAACCAAGACACATTAAAATTAAATAACATTCAGATCTATAAATCAATATTAAAAGACAGAAAATATATAAACTCATGGTGACAAAACAACAATCTTTTGAATGATGAAAAGGTCATTAAATAAATAGAGGTATAAATTAAAAAATTTCAAGAATTAAATAAAAATAACTATAATAGATATTATACCACAACCTTAAAAAGAGAAATGTGTTGTTAAAAATGCCTATGTTGAACAATCATAGAAATTATGAGCTGTAGAGATGGTTCTGCTAGGTAGAAGAAAGGGAAAGAACTCACTGTATAAGTTCAAGGACAGGAGTTCACATCCCTAGTAGCTGTGTCAAAGTCAGTGAGAATAACTGTGTATCTGTAATTCTAGCACAGAGGAGGCAGAGATATGGAATTAACAGTAGAATCTGCTTTGTCATAGGACTAGAGATATAAATTTCCAGGTATGTACATTTTTAGTATATATGCATAATTTTATGTATGTTCATATAAATATGTGTGCACATATTTGGCATATGGATATACTATAAATATGTTTGTATGTGTGTGGAGGCCCATGATTGATATTGGGTGACTTATTTTTATGATTACATATCTTATAAACTGAGACAGGATAAACATCTCACTGAACCTGAAAATTGAGAAGAACTTCAGCCTACATTGTCTAGACCTGCATGTTAAATCAGGTAAAGACAGATATATTGTCATTTTATCAATGACTCTAACATTCCCTTAAAATAATTTTTATATTTTGTTATATTCTCTTATAAGTTCTTTGTTGATTCTTTGTTTTGAAAACTTTTTCCCAAACAGCTATCCATACAGTCAATATCCATACACCTTAGAAATGATTATAGGGTGTGCAACAGGAAAGCAAGAATGAACGAGAATAGCATGGCAATTTACTGATTGATTCTAGAAATCAGATTTATAAAAAAGTTACCAGGACCAGAAGAGTCAAAGAAAGAGAAATTTAGATACCCAGCAAAAGTTATTGGAAGATGCCTAAAAATCAAACATCACATTATCTCTCTTGTGTGTGAAATCTACATAATTTGAACACATAAATGCACATAGTAGAATAGTGATTTTGAGGGTTTGTGTATAGCAAAGAAAGTAAGTAATGAAATGAAGAAGGAGCCTGTGAAACAAGGGAAATTATTAGGTATTGTTTGCTTTTCTATTGCTATGAAATATCAAAACCAAGGTATCATGAGGAAAATGAGTTTATTTGGGCTTACAGTTCTGGAGGGGTATGATTCCATCATGGTATGGCTGAACATGGTGGCACATACATTTAGTCTCAACACTCTTTAACACTCTACACAGGAGGCAGATGCAGGTGGATCTCTGTGAATTTGAGGCAAGCAGGCTCTACAGAGTGAGATCCAGGACAACCAGAGCTACACAATAAGACCCTGTAAAGATAGATCAATCAATAAGAATTCTTGCCTTTCAGACACAAAAACTTGAATCCTATACCACAGACCCACATAAAACACATAGATGTATAGCACCGGAGAGGCTCACTGACTAGCCAGCCTAGCTGATTTGGTAAGTTCCAGGTCATTGACAACCCCTATCTAAAACAAAAACAACGTCAAAGAAAAAAAAGCAGTATACAGTGGTTGATAAATGACACATGAGGTTTTATTCTGGTCTCTACAATTATGCACACACACACACTCACACACACACACACACACAAGCTACTACATTCACTTCATACCTTTTAGATGTCTATAACAAGAAGGTCAAGAGATAAAGGGAGCTGGCAAGTGTATAGAGATTCCCTAAATTAACAGTAGCACAGCCAGTAATTCCATTTCTGGATACATAATATATCCAAAGAGAATAGCATCAATATTTTTAATAAGTTATCTTTATTTTCATGTTTATTACTACAATATTTACTATAACCATGATATATAATATCTATTAGTGAGTAGATGCACAAAGAAATATGCATTCTGCATGCATATGAATAGCAAAATATATTACATATGATATAATCCTCTTTCTGTATATGTATATGTACATGGATAAAATATACCAAGAGATAAAGAATTAGTGTTTTTCTATACAAAAGGGGTCCCCAGTTACCATTAGGTCAACATGACTAAAACTGGAGAGTATTGTGTTAAGTAAAATAAGCCAAACAGAAAGAACATGGTACCTACATTTAGAGTCTTCTTTCTAAATTGAGTTCATGGAGAATGATAAATGACTGGTAGTATTCATGAACTGGGTGTTGGAGAATACTCTGGTCTATGTTAAATGAAACTTTCCCATTATATACTCATGTTTTGGAGCCTTAGTGCTCACTATGTGGTGACTATGATTAGTACTACACTGTATTTTTGATATCTGAAGAGGAAGAAGATGTTAAATCTTATCTCATCAAAAGAGAAGTAGTTCTGAAATGATGAGTATGTTAATTCAACTAGCTGATTGTGGTAATTCTGTCACAATTTATGTATATATCAAACATTCATATCATATACTTTTTAAATGGGCAATTCGGCCAATTTACTTCAATAAACCTAACCCAAAAATAGAACTGCAGCTTATTGTGGTGATATACATGTATCACCATACTAATATAAAATTAGTCTGGACTATCAGAGGAGAGTTACAGAGCCAACCCAGGAAGGTCAGGGAGTGGTGACCCACACCTTTAATCCTAGCTTCAGGAATGTTGAAAAAGAAAGGTAAAATAGCTGGGCAGAGGGAGAGAAGAGGGGCTTGCAGCTTTCCTGGCCACTTCTTTGGTGGGGTGGGCTGAGGAGAGAAAGGTTTATAATCAGAAGATTTCTTAGAAACAGGCCTATGAGTTGACAGTTGAGAAGTGGGTTATGGGTTGTTTCTCAATCTCTCTGATACTCCAGCTAGTTTTATTGAATATATATCAGCATAGCTCATATTTTCCAAAAGAAATGTGATTGAGGTAAAAGAAACCCAAAGTAACCGTGAATGAATTTTGCATTTGAAAAAGGATTGCAGGAGATGATATGGGGTGGATGTAAACTGAGACCTTTCAGCCCACGCCAAGGATCAGGCTTTCCCGTTCCCACAGGCAATGAAAGGAAATAAATTTGATTGGGGTCTGAAGATGATAGGATTATCTTTGTATTTTTAAAAGATGTTCAGAGTGAAAAAGCATGGTTTAGGACTAAAACTTCTGAAAGCATGTGTCAAACTTTTGAAGAGGTGCAAAATATAAGCAGGGCATGGGTAATGGTTGAGGTTGTGAGAACAGAGGAATTAAAAGGATAGAGTGTTGAGGGTCACTGGAAAAGGAGGGAAGGGAGAGGTGAAGGATAGGTTTGAGGCTACTGGGTAACTGGGTAGCTGGTGTGGCTCCCTGGTGTAAATAAGAAAGTACTTCTGATGAGGAAGATTTAGCAATAGGGTCTGGAAGTAATTTGTGGCTACGGTAAACTCATTTTACAAGATCTGAATTCCAGTTATTCTAAGTGAAATGAGGCAAAAGGAAAAGACAAACACTATATACAGCATTGTTTAAAGAAGAGTCTTTTAAAACATTATCAGAAACAAAGAGAATATACTGGTTGCTTTCAGCTGTGGTTAGGACATCATGAATCAATAGCAGAAGCATTGCATCTATTGTAGGGACAATAATAAAAACAAGAACTAGCAGAGCTTGGCAAGGGTGTGGAGGAAACAGAGAGCATTGCAGTCTATGAGTGGAAATGCAACATTCAAGCAAAAATAAATTCTGAGCAGTTTGCAATGTGGGTTTAACAGGAAGAGAGATGGTTAATGAGAGCCTGTGATATGCCAGACATTATTTGTGTGGTCTAATGTAATGGGTTTATTATTATGAGTTTACAATGCTGCAGAAAGGATAGTTTTGGGGTATTTTAACTTGAGCTAGGGAGATACTAAATCAAATTACCAGAAGAAGTGACAGATTAAGAAGAGAATTAGGCTAAAGCAATCCTACAAAACTTACAAGTTTATGCAAAGAAGGTAGGTACATTGGCCTAAGTAGAAGTTGCCAATATGAGCCTTGGAGACTGTCGAAAGCATGGCAGAATAAAAATTACAGTGCTATAATGGAAACAGGTAAAAGAAAGATGCATCAGACAGCTGTTAAAGTTCAAGTGTCATTCATGTATAGAAGACATTTATGAATTTGCTACAAGCTGCACAAGAGAAGTTTGGGAAGAGCCAAGCTAAAAAGATTGGGGAGATTATGGGTAAGCATGCTACGTTCTCTGTTCATGAGGGTGATATAAAGAACAATAGTAAATAGGACCAGAGCTACAGGTAGACAAAGAGTGACTGAGAAAATGGTATTGTTCTTTTTAAAGAAGCAATAAAGAAATGGTTCTCAAGTAAAACCATTTTAATGCTATTGGGTAGAATTTTATGAAGAGAAAAATCTGAAATTACATAAAAAGCATACAGTCCCCATAAACAACCTATGTAGGATGTTTGTGCCTCTTCACCAGAGCCATATACATCAGTGAAGGAGAGTGTTCTCTGACCAGCATTCGATGCATACATAGTCTCTTGGACAGCAAATATAATTTAATGAAAGCCATTAAAGGCTAATAAAGTTCAGGGACTATCGAATGCACCTGAACATGTGGAAGTTCTTTACAGTCACTTGCCTCATGCAGGACAACTGTGTCAGCACTGTCCCTTCTCTAATCTTCAGACCTCATTTGTTTATACTTCATACAATACCTTATCCCTCTCCAATTACTTCTCCTGGTTACAGTAATTACTTAACTTCTCAGTGAAATCCAAAAAGCCTTATCCTGGCTCTTAATGGCACTAAAGTTAAATAACAAGAAGGGAAGATAAACTGTTTTGGCACTCTATCCTTAAAACCTGGCTTTGGGCCTCATTTTAAAACATATCACTGAAGGTCTCATCGTATTTCTTCCTGTATTCAATAACCGGTTAAGTGGTCATGCATTCATTATACCATAAGCTGCACACAGATGCAAATGGATGCCATTTATAATATTTTACAGTGTTTTGAAGTTCCAAGCCCATCTAGAATGATAAAGACCTAGGAAATGTTAACCCTCCTCACAGTCTTTTTTTTATTGCATTCTTTAATAGATCGGTGCAATTTCTTTGCATGCTATAAAAGTCAAGAAAGTATTTCCATGGTATTAAATGGTAACACATGGAGACCATTTGGTTTTTAAGAAGAATGTTCACGACTTGTGATTTGTGTTTTTTAATGCCCTTTCCTTCCTCTTGTTCTTTCAGGGACAGTTTGATTCAGAGTAATGGAGCGGTAGAAATTAAATGAGTGCACATGAAGTCCAATGAACTCAGTGTACTGCTTATCTTGTAACTATACTTAATCTAAATAACCTTTTTTATGCTCCGTTGGAATGGCATTTTCAAAAGGCTATATTGTAGTAAATGAGAGTATATGTCAGTAAGGATTTGCTAGACAAATCAGATCTCACCTAGAAGTAAATCTATCCATTACCATTTATACACACTTCAGTGTGAGGAACAATTTTTTCCTGTGTGTGTGAACAGACCATTAACATTTACAATCATTTAAACTATATATTCCATCTTTCCTACTTTCTGATTTATTTTAATTTTACTTATTTACCTATTTATTTATTTCCAGTGAAAGCCTCTAAACAGAAATTGCTTCCACAAGAAACAATAAAATAATTTATATATGCACAACTCATTGACTCGGTTTTTCTTAAGAAGTGAATAGCTTTCCAAGAATGTAATCCATGGACACAAAACACATGACAGGCATGTTCACTGACAACCAATTCCATTATCTTTCTACTGACACATTTTTTTATTAATCTTGCATGAATGATTTAATAATATAGAGGATATAAGGAAAGATCTTTTCTATTATCTGAACTATTGACCTGCCTTTGGTCTTTTGTGGAAGGAGTATATGCATATTAGCTATCAAGTAACTTTTTCCTCCACTGTGAAGAAAATTTGCGGCTCTAGTTGGGGATTTGGGTTTGTCCTCATATCTGGTCACCTGACCTAGGCAGGTATCCTCTTCTGAGACTCCTGAACAGGGGCTCTATCTCCTTTCACTGCGTCTGAAGACAGAGCTCAGAGCGGAAACATTCATGCTCTGCCTAGTTGTTACCATTCTGACATCCTTCCTTGTTCCCACTGAACCTGGCCACATTGCCCAGTGACAACTTAGAACATCATGCTCACTTTCTTTCAGTTCCTGCTGTATCTACCCATAAGTCCAAATAATACAGGACAACCTGCAATAGATCCACAGTTGGTGGATCTTAGTGACAAGCTATTCCTACCTGTTTGGTTTTTTTATGAGACAGTACAACAACAAAAATCCTCAGCTGGACCACTCAAGTCTCCTGATACACAGCTGACCAAGATGAGAGTGGTACCAGTCCCCTAGGCCAAGCAGAGACCTTTCTACTCTCTGAAACCTGGCGGGGGACACATCCCCCTATATGCCAACCACACTCAGCTCTGCCCTAAACCAAAGAAAGCTGGGAGAGCACCCAAGCCCAATTTCCAGCAAAATACAGCTGGGGTTACATCCCACAAATCAAATCCCACCCAAACTGCAATCTGAGTCATCACACTCTGACAAGTGGACCACCCAAAGCCTCCAGATACACAGTTGCTGGAGAGAATGAAAAGCAAGAGGAACACTCCTCTATTGTTGGTAGGAGTGTAAGCTTGTTCAGCCACTCTGGAATGCAGTATGGCAGTTTCTCATAAAACTGGGAATCAATCTCCCCAAGGATCAAGCAATACCACTACTGGGCATTTACCCAAAATATGCATTCATACTCCAAAGACATTAGCTCAAATATGTTCATAGCAGCTTTATTCGTAATAGCAAGAATCTGGAAACAACCTATATGCCCCTCAACTGAGGAATGGATTACCAAACTGTGGTACATCTGTACAAAGGAGTAGTAACTCAGTATTATGAAAAAAAATGATATCCTAAAATTTGTAGGCAAATAGATGGATTTGGAGAATATCCTCCTGAGCAAGGTATCACAAACCCAGAAAGATAAGCAGGGGATGCACTCACTCATTAGTGGACAAGAAAGAAAGAAAGAAAGAAAGAAAGAAAGAAAGAAAGAAAGAAAGAAAGAAAGAAAGAAAGATGTCATGTATACAAGAGCTCAAGGCTAGAAGATAGCTAAATGATACAGTGCCTCACTTCTGCACACACTTCAAGCAGAGGTGTGCCTGAGGAACACCTTTAGGTTTTCTTTAAGGATCTGGCCACAGTGAGTTTAATTATGCTCCAGTAAGTAAATGAGCAGCATGAACAGGCTTTTTTGTAAATGAGGATATCATAAGATGGGTATGAAACAACGAGGACTGATAACTGAGTTTGATGGTGTGCAAGATGTAAAGTCACCAAATAATAATAATACAAAATGAATACATCTACATTTCTAAAAGGAAGATCAAATCTTCATTAGCTTTAGATGATATGAAGTGCTATTTCAAGACTTAAGAGAATCAAGTAAAATTAAAATTATTCAAAGTTGACTAAATAAAATATCTCAAAATGCATATCTAGATTTTCCATGTATTACACAGAGGTCATAGTAATACAATTTGAAAGTAACTGAATATACAAACAAAAGAAAACAAACCATATGAACAAAATGAAAATTGCAGAAATTATTTAGGAATAGTATATAATCTATTATAGTTACAGTATATGAACAAAATATCCTTTTGAAAAGAGTAGATAGATTTTCTTTTAAGTTGTGTTGATATAATCTACTAATTACTTAAAAATGGGGCTAGGGCAATAATACTTAAAATTTATAGAAAATATGTTTAAAATATAAAATTATAACAAGTGTTATGTGTATGAATGGATCGGACAGCTTGTGAGAATTGATTCTGTCCTCAACCATGTTGGTTCCAAGGACAGAACTCAGGTTGGCAGGCTTGGTAGCAAACCCCTGCACTTAATGAGCCATCTCTCTGGTCCTCGTTTTAATTTAAATAGTATAAGGGAATTATTAGCGAATCTGGCCAACAGTGATTTCTGTTTAGACAACACCTAAAGTCTCAAAGTACTTAAGAACACTTGTTTTCCAAATGTTGAGTGCAAGTCAGCTCTCTGTTCCTATAATCACTATTGTTGACCGCTTTCTGATAGGGAATACTGTAGTCAGAAGATGATTCCTCGAGACCCACCACTGCTCTTTGACTCATTATCCACTACAGCCACGACCTCAAGTCAATTGTAGTCTCTAACTGCCTTGAACTAAATAGCATTTCCTTTTATTTTTTTGGTTTGTTTGTTTGTTTGTTTTAGAAACAGAATTTCTCCGTGAAGCCTTGGCTGTCGTGAAACTAGTTCTGTATACTAAGCTGTTCTTGAACTACTCACAGACATCCTCCTGTCTCTGCCTCCCTCCCAAGTGTTGAAGCTAAACACTTGCACTACCACCTCCCAGCTAAATAGCGTTTCTTACCATTGACTATAATTTTCTTCTAATATTCAACATTTGAAAGCTAGCATACGAATGTTTTTCCCCAACACCACCTTTTGCTTTCTAGCAAGTAGAGTTATCAATTCCACTAGACATCTCCAAACGCATTTCCTTATTTGAGGTTCTAGATTCTTACTTCCCTTTTAAATCAGGGACCTCCCAGAATGCTGCTTCCTATTCTAAAATTGTCCACTTGTGGTACCCTTACATCATATGAATGTAATTCTTGTTTGCTTTTTGCTATCCTTGATTATTAATTATTTAAATAATATTCACACGATCTTATGAAAATGATAATCAATAGACTTTTGATCAATGAAACTGACTGACTGAAAAAACACAAAACTATATCCAAGAAACTGAAATAGAATCCTGAAAAAATATAAAAATATACCTAATTATGAGAGGTACAATAGAATCTAAGAATCTTTTTCCTTTTGACACATCTGAAGTTTGAAAGCTCACTAAAAAAAAAAATGAAGTTTAAAAACACACAGAACATGCTTTCTTCAAAAGCAATAAAGAATTGAAAGATACTTAAATACTACCCATGCAAACTTTTCAAATTTTATAATACTCATAAATTATTTTAAATATCAAATGTAACAATAAACTTATTTAAAGCAGTTCTATGCAAAAAAAGGATTTTCAAAATACATTTAGATATATACAGCTTAAAGTATAAGGGTTTATTTGATATTTGAAATGTAAATCCTACAAGATTTTTCTATTTTCCCCTATTTTTCTTTAATTCTTAATGTCTGACAGTATTCATTTATTCCTGATGGTAACATTTAGTGAAACGGCTCACCAAACAACACAAAATTCTAAGCCAGAGTTAAGAAGCATTTCAAAGCTAAGATAAACCTTGATGGATGCTGCTCCTAAGAAGAGACAAAACAGTCCTTGGAATTCATTCTCATCTGTCTCATTGACTTGAGTTAAATGTCTCCTTTCCAAAACTTTTAATTGGGTTTGATATTTCATGTATAAAATGTGAGTAAAAGACAATTTATTTTTGAATAAGCACCATGTCTTCTTTGTAGGTATTTATATAACTGAATTCCGTTCTGGCGGTCTGATTCTTGGTGATTGATTGGTTGGTTGACTGGCTGACTGACTGAATGACTGATTAATACATTGACTGATTGATTAAATATATGGTGCATGCACATTTAATGTCATAATATGGTGAAAAGAAATTTAGTTAATTTTTTTTCTCCTGCACCCCTCTGGAACATACTCTCCATTTGGAAACTCCTTATTGAAAACAATCAAAAGAATACTTCTATTTTTAAAAATTTATGTTCCATTACTTTCAAGTTGAGCTTTAAATTGTGTGAAAATGTAATGGTTATTTCAGAAGCAAGTCTAGATTTGAGAGTGATGATAGAAAAGTAAAGCCGAAACAATTTTCCTTTTCCAGTTGTCATATAATAAGAACAACAGAAGCAATAGAGAGAAAAGAGGCTGTGATTCAGCATTAACTGCCACACAACCATACAGCTTCATGCCATGAACCTCACAAAATGAAAACAGAAGCAGAAAATAGAAAATCATGGCAGAATGCAGCTTGGATAGGAACTTTTGATGCATGAACAGTTATTACTGAGAATTAAATAGGAAGAAAATACATCAATCATTTTAATGCCCCGCACTACACCCCCTCTACACATACTTCTTCATCATTAACACTACTAAAACTATAGAAGAAGGAGATCAAATGTTACTCCCTATGGGAACATAAGGATAAAATTAGCAGGCTATAGGATAGCAGAGATGAAGATGATAACTACAAGAAAATTATTCTTCTGCTTTGGGGAATGACAAAAAAATATTTACATAGAAAAGATTATGAAATAGAAATAGTAGAAATTGTGCTACATATTCAGTCAGGCCTTTAGTTTTTCATATATTTGTTTTCAATTGGAATGAACTGTTGTAGTAAGTTTTTTTGGGCCTGTTTGGGTCTGGAGATTTGTGACCTGGCACGCGTGTGGTGCCGGCGGTGTGGAGCCTGGTTTGTGTGTCTGTAGCTTTTGCCCCCCAAAAGAAATGAATCACACGCTTATCTGTTGTAGTAAGTTTTTTTTTGGCCTATTTGGGTCTAAAAATTTGTGACCTGGCACGCGTGTGGTGCCAACAATATAAAGCCTAGTTTGTGTGTCTATAGCTTTTGCCCCCCCCAAAAAAATAAATCACACACTTATATATTTTATATTGTTTAGTTTATATTTTAAACACATTATTAGTTTGTTCTATCTTCTTAAATCAACCCATTTCCATAAATCTACCCACCACGTGGCTTGCAGCCCGTGGCTCACCTAAATTCTTACATGTTTCTTCTTCAAGAGACAAATGACAACTGATAAACTCCACCCCTTCTTCCTACCTGCCTGCCTCTAATTCTCCACCCACTTCTACAGTGCCCTACATGAGTCCAAACAGTTATTTATTTTATATCATACAAAAACATTCTACCACAATGAACAATATTTACTGACTTAAATATATAATCAATGACCTTTATACTTCCAGTGCTATAGAATAAAAATTTCTTTCTTAGAGATAAATATCTTATATTTTATTTTTGAACACATAGAAATAATTGGTCTTCCGTTTCTATTCTTAGCAGTTATCAAAGCATTTGACATATACAAAGTACTTATGTTGGATAATAAATGAGAATAAAATGAAATGGAAGATCATCTACAGGTAGGTATATTGGACAACAAAAGCACAGTCTGCACATTGAATTTCATACTTTAAGTAAATTTTAATTCCCAATAATTCTGTTTCTCTTTCCCATTTTAAGGAAAAGTTACACTGTTCATCTGAAGCTAAACCTCTTAGGCATTCACATACTATATCCCTAGGTTGCTGATTCTCAAGACACCTGAGGCCATGTCAAAAGACCCTGAAGAGTCATGAGGTAAAGGTAAGTAGACAAATGAGGCAAGCCAAACATCTAGGTCTTATTCAAATTTTATATATTGAGGAATCATGCAAGTTAATTACAAAATCCACCCAAATTTTATCAAAAAAAACCCAATTAAACAACACAGCTAAAAACTCAAGAACTTGTCCTATAATCTTGTGAATAGCTACCCTAAGTGTCATCACAGAACTTACATCCAACAATAAATAGAGGCAGAGGCAGGGAAACATGGCTGAGCACTGGGCTGAGTCCCTGGTCCAGCTGATAGAAGGGGAAGAGAGTCTATATGAGTAAGGAGATAGGGACTATGAGGAAAATTCTCACAATGATGGCTGGCTGGAACTCTGGGGAGCTCAATGGATCAAGAGCAGCTTGGGATCTGAAGCACCTTGGAGCCCATTCCCTCCAGCGGAACACCTGACTCAGTCTTGATGCTGAGATGAAGAAAGCAGATTTTCCTGGAGTGGATGCTAAACTAAGCTGCCTTGGGAACTTGGGATCTCCTGCCCTTGCTGAGGAGAAGATAAGGAGATGGGGAGAAGAGAGAGTGACTGGGAAGGGCAGGAGGGGGAAGGGAGTTTGTACAAGGGCATACATGGATAAAAAGATATGACTTTATTCATAATAAAAACAAACCCACCTGCACATGTGCCCTGAGCCAATCTAATCCAACAATCAAGATGAAGACTCTCTTCCCTAGTGACTCAAGAGTCAGTCAAAATAACAGCTCTTGAGGGGGAAGGGAGTTTGAACAAGGGGATACATGGGAAAAATATGAGACTTTATTCAAAAATAAAATAAAATAAAATAAAAGAACAGCCACCGCGGAACCAACAGGAAAAGGAACTAGGCCCTCCAAGGATAGGCAACTGTCCACTGACATGGGCAATATGTGGACCCTCGAGGGGAGGGATCAGACTGTGTTGCTGTGCATGGACTGGAACCTTGGAGCCTATTCCCTCCAGAGGAGCATCTAACCCAGGGTTAATATTAGAATGAGTAAACAGGACTTGCCTGGAGTGGATGCTGAGCTATTCCACTTTGGGACTTCTTGCCCTTTCTGGGGAGCGGAATGAGGGATTGGGAGGAGGGAGGCTGAAGGCTGCCTGAGAGGAGTCTGGAGAGGGAAGGGAGTTGGAACAAGGGGATAGATGGATAAAAAATACTTTATTCTATAAAAATTAATTAATTCAATAAAAATAAAAAACAGTTCTATACTCAGCTGTAAAGTTTGAAATATGAATTATACTTGAAATATTTTAGAACTGTCATATTCATTATGATTTCTAAGGGCATTCCTGTTAAATTCTGCCTAATTTAAACAACACAACTTAAAACATAGCAGAAGTAAACATTATTAATATAACTATTTTAATGCAAAATTTTCATAGATTATACTCTATCTGTAAACCACAATAAATGCATTATCCAAGAACAATATTACTAAACAGACAAACTGAAATTGCAAATGATCATTTTCATGCTTGGTACATAAAAAGCAGGTACTGCATTAAGAAAATTATTTTAAAAATTGGATTTTTTTTGTTTTTTTAAAATTTTTTTATTTGAAAAATATTTTTTCCATGCATTCCCCTGCTCACCTCACTTCCCTCCTCCCACACCTCCAAGTCCTCACTCAGCCTCCCGCACCCCATTCCTCATCCTTTTCCCAAGGAGGGCAAGAAGTTCCAAAGTGGGTCAGTTCAGTCTGGTGTATCCATTTGAGGTAAACCAAATTCCCTCAGCCCAATATTAAGACTGGGTTAGGTGTTCCTCTGTAGGGAAGGGGCTCCAAGTTACCAGTCCATGCATAGGAACATAGTCAGATCCTACTCCAAGAGACTCCACATACTGCCCATGCCATTCGACAGTCATCTGCCTTTGGAGGGTTAGGTTCCTTTCCCTGAAAACTTCCCAGGAACTTATGATTCAGTGAGTTCCCATCCAGCAAGCCATCTCAGTGAGTCTCCTCCTTATGATCCTGATCCCTTTGCTCATATACTCCTGTCTTTCTCTTTCTCTCTCTCTCTCTCTCTCTCTCTCTCTCTCTCTCTCTCTCTCTCTCTCTCTCTCTCTCTCTCTCTCTCTCTCTCCAGCTGGACTGGACTGGGAGCTTGACCTGGTGCTTAACTATGGATCTTTGCTTCCACCTCTATTCATTGTCACATGAAGATTCTTTCTTGACACTTAGGGTGGTCACTTATTTGATTATAAGAGAAGTCCTGTTTAGGCACCCCTTCTACTATTGGTTGTAGTCCTAGCCAGGGGCATCCTGTGGGTTTTTAGATGTTTACTAGCACTCAGCTTCTTTCCAACCCCACAGTAGCTCCCTTTATCAAGATATCCATCTCTATTTCCCTCCCTTTTTTACTCCTCTCATTCAACCATCTCCTTCTGTCATGATTTGTTCCCACCTTTCCTTGGTCACTAATTGATCAAATGATTAATACTCATATATAAAATATTAATCAACAGTCTCTAGAATGTTTAAATAATTCTGAATAATAAAATAAAGAAGCAAGCGTTTTCCAGAAACATGCTTCTATATTCAGTACCTCAATCAGTTTAAAGAAAATGCAGTTTTCTAATGATCATTTTATAAAAGTAAATAGGCATATACTATCCATAAAAAAGAGAGATTAGCTTTGTATATATAAAGATATGTACATATTTGTGGGGACACACATAGAAAAAAATAGTAACATGATAGAGAACATATGCTGTTGTTTGTTTGGTTGGTTGGTTTGGTTTTATTTGGTTTTCCAAAACAGGTTTTTCTCTGTAACTCTGGCTGTCCTGGAACTCACTCTGTAGACCAGGTTGATCTAGAACTCATAGAGATCCACCTGCCTCTGCTACTTAAGGGCTGGGATTAAAGGCATGTGCCACCACTACCTGGCTGGGAGAATTTTGAAATGCATGCATCGAAGCACTTTAATTTGTTTCATTTCTTTTCTTGCATCTTTCCTATTCTACTTTATTTTATTTTTTTCGGTTTGGCTTTGGGTTTTTTTTTTTTTTTTATTTTTGTTTTGCTTTGGGATGGAAGTTGCAAGGGTGGAGGGCAGTTGGGGTGGGCAGAGAAGGGCAGGAATCCAGATGCATGATGTGAAAACCACAAAGAATCAATAAAAGTTAATAAAATAAAAAAGGAAGACAAACATATTTATTTCTATAATAATAAGTTTCTGCCTGGTACAGCCTGTGATTCAGACCTGCAGTCCCACAGAAACACACAGAAGCTTATATTAATTTTATGTTAATTGACCTATGACCCAGGCATATAACTTACTAACTCTTAATTTTAAACTAACCCATGATTCTTATCTTATTTAGCCATGCGGCTTGGTACTTTTTCTCAGAGCAGCATTTCACCTTCTTTTCTCTATATCTGCTGGAATCTCTGATGGTGTCTCTGCAGCATCTCTCTGGTGTCTCTGCTTTGCTCTTCCTGTTCCCTGAATTTTCTTAGTCTGATAGCCCTGCTCATACTTCCTGTCTTCCTTTTGCCAATCAGCATTTTTATAAACCCAGAAGGCCAGACAATTATTTACAATGTAACAGAACATAGTCCGATTACATCTTCCTCAAGATAAACGACTTTGCAATTCACTTAAGTCAATTATATTTTTCTCTCATTGGTTTTACCATTGCCTAACTAGGGTTTCTTTTAAACAGATAGTCAATGTCTTTCTATTCTACTTTATTTTGACCTATATAAATTCTGATTATGACTTTATTAGTTTACGAAATTTTTTAAACTTCTTTTATTTTTATTTATTTCCTTTGGTGCTTGCCTGAAGCTAGCAACTGGAACTACAGACAGTTGTGAGCTACCATGAGGGTGCTGGGAATTGAACCCTGGTCCTCTGGAAGAGCGGTCAGTGCTCTTAACTACTGAATCATCTCTCCAGCCACAGTTTATAAATTTTGTTTGCAGTACTGTAGTCAACCATTTGTCTCTTATTACCTGTTAATTCGTAATCCCATGTACTATATACAAAGAATTATTTATGCTTCAGTTTGTTTTTCATTTATGTAATAAAAGATAATATCAAGACAGCAAGGTCCTTTACACTTCAATATCCATAGTTTTGTAAATGTTATTCCTTCTGTTTTCTATTCTCAATAATTCTAGATTGCAAAGTCTTGTTTTACTATTTACACACATGCACACAAACATACACACATACACACACACACACACAAACACACTTACATATTCAGATAATTTATAAAATCTAAAACATTCCTAAGAGAAACTAACAAGGATAAATCAGTTAAAAGACATGCTATGTCCATTGGTTGGAGTGTATAATATACATGCAATTATATTTTAACATAAACTTATCTACAGAATCAGCACAATCCCTTTCAAAAATCACTATACGAGAGTTCTATGGAAAATGACACTGATTTTGAATTTCATGTGCATGTACATACATGTACATATCTGCTTCTAAAAGGGCCTACCATCTCATACTAATACTGTAAATTTAGGACTCCATCTGTCAATCAATCCAGTACTTACATTATGAGCCTCCATGTGCCAATGACTTCTGCATATTTGGATCCTCCAGCTAGAGAACACTTACTGATACACTATGTGCTTTCTGAGTGAGAACTTCATGTCTAAACTGTAACTATAAGATAACTTTTTACAAAGATACACAAATGTTTTTGTGGAAATACAAAAGCTTTTCAAAATTATCACTAGAAAAAATGGACATGTGTATGTTTATATTAATAAAAATAAATTTTGCTTCATACCCAATACCATATACAAACAAAATGGATCATAGACATAAGTGTGAAAACTGTACTTATACACAATTTTTTAAAAAGTCATAGAGATAAACATCTGTACAATAATTTAGGCAAAAATGTCTTTAAATATGGGATCAGAATCATAATGGATAAAACAAAAATTATCAAATTATACTACATACAAATTAAAATCTCTGTTTCTTAAAATATCTATTAACAGAATCCAAATTTACTGCTGTAGACTGGAAGAAAGTATTTGTTAATTATATGTCTAATAAAGAACTTTATTCCAGTTGTATTTAAGATTTATTTTTATTTGATCTTTC
Source organism: Sigmodon hispidus (assembly GCA_004025045.1). Taxonomy (NCBI): domain Eukaryota; kingdom Metazoa; phylum Chordata; class Mammalia; order Rodentia; family Cricetidae; genus Sigmodon; species Sigmodon hispidus. The sequence goes on from PVIH01005322.1 coordinate 95,643, forward strand.
TGAATTCTCTACATTTGGCAATAAAACAAGTAGCCCCATAATAACAATAGACAAAAATCGGGGGTACTTTTTCAAACAAACATGTGTATAACAAATAAATGTATAAAAACATTCCTAGCACTTTATCAAAAATGCAACGCACATTAGATAGTTACCAGAATGGCAAAAACAACACTGGCTAGAATACATAAGGAGGAATGCTTTTGCACACTGGTAATAGTATAAATAGATAAAACCAGCTATTAAATGGTTTTCAGCTTTAAAAAAAAATTGATCACACATCTCTCATATTATGTAGATGCTATACATCTAACAAAACAAAAACAGAAAAATTTTAAAAGCATATTTTTATAAAAGGACACTACTTACCATTTTATTTTTGTTGTTGAGTTTTGCTTTGGAAATTATCTGGCTATATGTCCTAAACTGGCCTAGAATTCAAGATGCTATGCCTTAGCCTCCCAAGCAATGAGCTTTCAGCCATGGAACATCATGCTCTGACACATTCTTAATTTTCACCACAAGTTTACTTGTAATAGATAAATAATAGAAAACAACTGAACAGCTGATCAGCAGTCATAGATGAATTGGTAAATTAGAATAATCTCATAATTTAATTCAGAAATAAGAAATGATATGGATTAATTTCAAAGTAGTTCAAAATAAGAAGAGAAAGTGACTAGGTGGGGTGGGAAGGGGATAAAAAATAAGACTTTATTCATAATAAAAAAAGAAAAAAGATAGCAATAATGTATTTCATAATTAATGGTCATATGCTTATGTTCATATATGCCTTTATATAAGTGACAACAATGATTTGAGATACAGGTGGGAGGGATTAGAAGAATTTTATTACAGTAAATATGGTTTTGTTTCTGTGCAGCAGTGTAGTGCTATTTGAGAACAAATCTACTGTAAGTATATATTATAATCTCCATGGCAATGACTAAAGTGTTTAAGTATATATAAAAAAATAATAATTATGCTTAGTGAAGAAATAGAAAGGTCATTATATAGTTATGTTTACATAAAATTTTAAACTGTGCAACATAATTGATAGTAGCATAAAGTTGGTGATTGCTGAGTACTTGAAATACAGAGACATGAGAGAAGAAATAACGCAAGGGAACATTTTGGATAGGAATGTTTATTATATTCAGTACAATGACCACTTCATTGGTGAATTTATCAGTTAAGACTGATTAAAGACCAGAAACACATGCAGTTCTAAAGTTTTATAATCTTATCTGTGAAGTTTTTAAATTGCCAATAATTTTCCATGTATTATGGAATAGACCATCTTGTCTTCATATCACATCAGTATGTCTTATTCAAACAGGAACTCTATTTCTTTCCTTGTAAATATGTTTTCGTTTCTTTGGCATTATAGTGCAATGAGAGTATTAGATAACTTTGTGTGTGCTAATGTAATTTTCTCAGTACTTACGCTCATTCTGTTAGGTAACCTTGGCTGAGCATTGAAACATCTTCACATATGCTTTTCTCCATCAGCATCAATCCTATTCACACTAGGATCTGTATACTTCTTTATTAGTATATAAATTTGATTTTGCTTTTAATAAATGAAATATTATCTTATAGTTATTTTGAAATTAATTTCTCCATGTTTTATATTTTATTTAAAAGTTGTTTTTTTTTATTTTACATGCCAAACACATTTCCCCTTGTCTCCCTTTCTCCAACTCATCCCTAGTTTTCTCTTACCCCATCCCTCTATCCACTCCTCAGAGAGGGTAAGATCACCCATGGGGAGTCAATAAAGTCTGCCACGTAAAGTTAAGGCAGAACCAAGTGGCCTCCTATCCCCATATAAAGGCTGAGCAAGGTATCCCTCTAAGAAAGTGGCTCCAAAATGTCAATTCATGCACCCGGGATAAATCCTGGTCCTACTGCCAGAAGTCTGATAAACTGTCCAAGCCACACAATTGTCATTCACATTCAGAGGGTCTAGTTCAGTATCATTCATGTTCTCAGCTGTCATTTCAGAGTCAGTGAGCTCCCAGTATCTCAAGTTGGCTGTCTCTGTGGATTTCCCCATTATGATCTTGATCCTTTTGTTCACATCACCTCTCTTCCCTCTGTTTGACTGGATTAGGAGTTTTGTCCAGTGCTTAGCTGTGGCTATCTGCATCTGTTTACATCAGTTGCTGGATGAAGGTTTGATGATGACAATTAGAGTGGTCATCAATTTGATAAGAGGGGCCAGCCATTTTGAGTACCCTTTCCACTATTGCTTGGAGTCTTACCTGGTGTCAGATTTAAAAAAAAAAAAAATGTGGCCTATTTACACAGTGGAGTATTACTCAGCAGAAAAAAAAACAAAGACCTATTGAAATTTGCAGACAAATTTACAAAAAGAAAAAAAAAAAAAGAATCCATCCTGACTTAAGTTACCCAGACACAGAAAGACAAATATAGTATAAATTCACTCAGAAGTAGATATTAGACATAGAGCATAGGATAACCAGGTTACAGTCTTTATGATTTTAATAAACATTTTATTTCACACACACACACACATATATAATATATATATATATATGTATTGCCTGCCTAGGGTCCAGTAAAGATTTCTCCAATGAAATGGGTTGAAGACTATATTAAGAAGCCACAGCAAAAATTATGTTCATTACCCTTATTGGGATGAAAAATATATGGATATAAACATCACAGCATAGAGCTTGTAACAGATAGAATAAGGAAAATGGAGGATCTCAAATCTCCTTTAAAGTTAAGAGTATAGCTGCCTTTTATATGGTCCTCCCCTTAAGGAGTGGCCACCTGCCTGCATCACCCACAGCTGGAGATGTCTGTGTAACAGCACAGATGGTTATATAATTAATACTGTATTCTTCTCATCAGTTCCTTTTCTATTGCAGTAATAAAATACTACAGCCAAGAAAACTTACTGACTGGAAAGAAAACAAAAACAGGGCCAGTAGCTGAGAGGTCACCTCTTGAAATTCAAAAAATAGCCCAAGGAAGCCAGCTAGGAATGTTGCAAGGCTGAAACCACAAAGTCCATCCCTCTGACATCCTAGCTCCGACAAGGCTATATTTTTTAAGTCTCTGCAAATAGCCCCAACCAAACTGGTGCCCAAGTATCCAAATACCAAAGCATTTGGGGAACATTCTCACTCAAATCATCACATCCTATAAATACCTTCTGAACCTCCCCTAAACAGTGCCACCATCTAGGGAACAAGTGTTCAAATGTAAGAGCCTATGGAGAACCTTCTCATCCAAACCATCATACCTTTTAAATACTGAAATTATGCCTCTTCTGTGAGTAGGTACAGCCATAAAGAGCATAGGTTAACCATCAAGTAGGAGTTTATTTAAGTTTTATCACTTAACAGATAAGTTGGCTAATAGCTTGGCCATACTTTTTGGAGCCTCAATCTTGTCTCCTTTAAATAGTTTAAATGTGTATTAGCATTACTGCTATAGTATAATAAGTTAATAATGAAACCATCATCTTTAATAATATAACTGTACTGAACTCGTGGAACTATGCTAAAGATTGATTTGTATGATATAATACTATGAATTCTGAAACATCTGGCACATGACAATTTTTCAATATATGAATGTTTATAAAAGGTATCATCATTAAAGTTGACCTATAATTATAGATTGGTGTTTAAAATGTGACATCATATGTTGGAGTCCCAGGAACTTATTTAAATATTTAAAATGATGTCAGGATTTTTCACTAGGTTACCTTTAGAGTTAAAATCAATTAAATGCAAATGTTGAAACACACTGGAATAGAGGTTGTCTTTATAGAAAAAAATATCTAAAACTTTAGAGCTAGAAGTAGAAATTACACACTGCATAAACCATGAACTCATCATTCCCCAAAAAAACGTGTTTGGTGAAAATATAATCCTCAAAAGGCTCTGTGAGAGTTCAGTCATAGAGTCAAATCAACCAGAGAATATTTCAAGCCTTATGTTTATTGGATAAATTTGCAATACAAACAATATAGTAGAGAGACTTGGAAATGCTGTAGTTAATAGGAAAAAAAATTCCTTTGTTTGACCCTATGTTTTCCATACCTGCCTGAATAAAACACCCTTGTTTATAAACAAATACATATATCCCTCCTTGTAAGAAATAGCTCTATCAATTTTTTAAATTCTCTTATAATTTTTATCAAAGAGAGAAGAAATAGCTACTCTCAGAACACAAATATTTTCAGAGCTCTGTATTGAAGTCCTGTTAGTCTTCCTCCCAGTGGCAGCTGTCTGCCACCTCCCAGTCTTTCCTGCTTGGGAACCAATGCATTTCTCCAGATGTGCTGCTCCCTTTTCTATTCTCCCTCCCTAGCCCTTCAAAAGAATTCAGAATAAAAGGAAGAGGGTCTGGACCACAGAATTCCCATTAAGTGTAGCGTTTACTCACAGGAAAATGATTACCTCTCTCTTTAAACTATTTATTCGATTTACATTCCCTCTTTTAATGAACAAAAAATAGAAATTTGCAGGAATAATTTAGGTAAATCACTAAGACTAGAGTGGCTTGTATGACTGATGGATACACTGGTGTCATGTTAATGTATTGTATCTAGCCATTGCTAACCTAGATCCATAAAGCGAAGAATGTATCCCAGCAATCACAGGCCTCTGTGGATCAAAAATGACTGAATGTCTTTCAAAACTTTATGTGGATATTTTTACTTCCCATATTATGTAATTAAAAGATAGAGACTATAGAATATGACTAGACCATTAAAATAGAGCCAGGTTTGAAAAAATAAAATTCTATTATCAATAAGCAAAGTAATTAAAGGTATTTCTTATGGCAGTCTAAACATACTATGATAACTACCTTTTTCAACCTCCACCAACATACACTTATTTATCAGCAATAACTATAACAGATCATTCTTCTAATTTGACAGATAAAATGTACACCAGTAGGAGGTATTGTCAGGCAAGTACTTCTCTGTGCACTGCCATATACAACCATTAAAGAGTATCCTCATAGCGATACAAAGGTATATGAAAAAAGAGAAGTGTGACTGGCCAGTTGAACACCACAGTTCAGGTTACAGCAGCCAAGTCACTCCACAGCTGACTGACATGGTGGTGAAGAATTCTCTCAATGAGAGGAACTCCATATCACATTCAAAATGATACAGCTCTGTAAGATCTGAAGTCCTCATGCCTCAGTCTGATCTCTATTGCTCTGATAAGGATGATGACCAAAAGCAACCTGGGAAGGTGAGGGTCTACTTGACTGACATCTCCTGCTCAAACTCCATTGAAAGATGCCAAGAGTAGGTTATCAAGGCAGAAACCTGAAAGTAAAAATTGAAGCAGAAACTATGGAGGAGGAGTACTTACTGGTTTGTGCTTCAAGGCTTATATAGTTTACTTTCTTATATCACCCTGGATCACAGGACTGGGACTATCCACAGTGGGCTAGGCCTTCCCACATTAAACATTAGTTAAGAAATGCACCCACCAAATTGCCTTTGGGCCAGCTTAATGGAAGGAATGCCTCAGTTGTGATTATCTCTTCCCAGAGTGTGTGTGTCAAGTTAATAAACAAAAATATAAACATACACACACACAAATACACACACACACACACACTTGAATAGCCATGTTTTTAGTAAATATAATCACATTTCTCTTTCTGGTTTTAGTGACAGACATATCCCACATATAATTTTCCACCCATGCCTGCTAGTTATCTACATGTCTCCCAGTTATTGTATTATCCTCAAAGCCCACTACCTTGTGATCCAAAAATTTATGTAAAGATCTTCAGAAACAACATTTCTTTAGATAAGAGACTCATAAACTAAGACAAGGTACACATACCCTACCACTGATGTCCAGGTTATAATGGTCAGACAAATGTAGGTACATGGCATTGAATAGATTTTCATTCTAAAGAATCAGAATATGAAGCAAATAGAATTCTCTTTGTTTTAAAAATTCTGAAAACCATTTGGACATGAACTACTAGCTTTGGAGAGAACAGGGTATATCTAGACTTAGCCTGTATTCTACTTTCTAGACTGGGCATCCTATTCCATTGTTTTCTATATTCTTACTTTCAAATATTTTTTTTTTATTTTCCTTCACCACTCCTGCTCCATTTTGAAAAAGCCAATAAAGATACATCCTATGAATATATCCATTAGCAAATATTTCATTCATGTATGGACAGAATCCTGAAACCTTCTGTACTTTACATAACCCTATCTCTCTGGGGTCCAAAATGTGGTAACTTTGTCTGTATAACCCCTTGCAGATTTTTGTAGACTTTCCTCAAATTTGACTTATATCCAGATTGTTCCACTATTATTTTAAAACATACTCATTTATAACATATTGAACCTCCATGGGAGATATTTTTTACTGTTAGAATCCATTTTGTTGGTCAGAGAGAGTGAGACAAACTGCTTAATTCTTCCAAATTTTACAAAAGGTATAAAGCCTCACCAACCATTTTATTTAAGCTCTTGGGCTATCCTTGATTTAGACAATCTTATTGTGACTGAAGGGAATAAAAATGATGGCTATTCAGTTTTCAATCCATTAAATCTCATACACCCTTAAATTCTGCTTGGGAACTGGACAGCTTTTCATTAATTCATCACTTTTTTGCCACACTCTAGACAATTAGAAAAATCCAGCTGACTCTCTCAACATTCTGCCTAGAGATCTCCTTAGGCCAATCCAAAAGTTCATTAGATACCTTTTCCATCCTCCAAGTTCCTGCAGGCAATGATTTGGTCAATTATTTTGTGAGAGCATTATGTACATTGTCATTTTTTCCCAGTTTCCAATTACAATTTTTTTTACTGAGCTTTTAGTCCGGGCTAACAGTTTGAAACATTTCCAAAAGTCACAAAGCAGTGCCACAAAATTCAGGTTTTTATTAAACATATATAATCACAGCATCATCTGTCAAGCATAGATTTTTGTCTCAGGGTTCTGCTGTCACCTCAGACTCCATGGCTTAGCATGATGAAAGCTTGTGATTGATCTCAATACCTTCGAGAGGTGAAATGGTGCCAGTTGTCTATATTATATTCAGTGTCAAACCTGGTGTGAGCTGTGGGTCAGGTATTTAGTATGTATGACATTGACAATTCTCTCTTGACTGTGAGATTAGTTGATGATTAACTCTCTTGTTCTTCAAGAGGATCACTCTCTTCAAGTATCAGCCCAGGCTTGTTCTGATGGCAAAGCCAAATCTTAGTTGAAAGCAGAGGGAAAGAAACGTTCAAGGTTTCATTAACCATAGTTTGGAAGAATGATATTTCATCCTTCCAGTTTGCTAAAAACCTATACTTACAGCAATGAGATAGGACCTTTTAGTGGCTAGCTCTTCATCAAAGAGATCTTGGAGAATGTTCAGAGAAATATGGAAAATTACACCCATTTTTACAACCAATGTGTAATGCAGAAATTAAGAAGGTGTGTATCTCCCCTGTAATGTTTATATTTGTCAAAAGAGCAAACTGTGTGATCCTTTATATTAAAAATAAAATAATAACATAAAGTTTATGAGTGTCATATACAATGTAGCAAAGAACAGAAGACAGAAGAGAAACTTTAGAACAAACCAAACCATCTTTAACAAAATCACCAAAGTAATTTGATATTTTCTTTAAATTATTTAATATATATTTGATAGTCATATGTAATAGAGTTGGTGTATATAATTATATATCCTGCTTTTCTCAATACCTTAAACATGAACTTTCATTAAAAAATTACTCAGACATCCAGTATATTAATAGTTAATGACTGTTTCAGGCTTTATCATTCTTGTATTTTTTTATGTCTACAACATTTGTTAACATATTTTCTTTCTTCTTTTTAAAAAACCATATTTTTATATGTATGCATGTATCTATCTGAACAAGTGTTTGTGTGTGTGTGTGTGTGTGTGTTTAGCTGTGTACCTGTGTGTCTGTGTGTGTCTATGTACTATTTTTCAGAGTCAGTTAACTCTTTTCACCCTCTTAGAGCAGAGTATCTCTTGGGTTTTTTGTTTGATTGTTTGTTTGTTTGTTTAGTATAGTATCCTGCAAACCTCCCTGACAAGTCTCGTGTCTCTACTTTCTATCTTACCATAGAAATGCTTGAGTTACAGATGCTCACTGCATCAAACTGAAGTGGTTATTGCAAGAGGTAATACATGCTGAGACATCTCTTAAACTCACTTGATGCTATTTTTTTCAAGCTTGAGAAGCAACTTTCATTTTTATCAGTGTTCTAGACTATTTTATTGTTATTGTTAGTTTATAAGATTTATGTTGAAGTTCTTCTTTGTAATATATGGAGAACCTTGCTTTGCAATGTAGTTTTGTATATATATATATATATATATATATATATACATATATATATAAAAACTTGTATTATTCTTAGTGTTTTATTTCAATATTAATTTTTCTATTTGGGAAAATATCTTACATTTTTGTTTTTTGAGGAATACTTCATCACGATATTCTGTAAACTTCATTTTAAATCATGTGTCCCATTACTTTTTTGCTCTTTATTTTTGAAAATCCGTCACATTTAACGACATATTGTTTTGGTAAGTTGTCTAATCTTAACATGTTATTATATATGAACAAATAGGGTGAAATATCAATTGCCTTTTCTTGCTCCTTTACAGGCATGAAAAATAAAATAAAATGCTACATTGGAACAGAGTACAAAAGATTGATAAAGTGGAATAAGGTAGGACCTGAGGAAGCAGAGGCTACAAATACTGTCTAGTGTCAGGTACTCATGGAGAAGTGCTGGCTTGCAGAGTGCCTGACACTATAAGGGCCACAGCTCATCATAGGGAGAAGTGGTAATTTAGTCTACAGTAGTACCTGAAGTATACACAGTCAATCAAGTACAAAAAGATCCTTTGTACAGATCATGCAGAAAACGTTGAACCCCACTGTTACAATTTCCTTTCCATTTATTAGCTGGCATGAATCTTTGTTACTTTTTGAGCTTTCATTTTCATGTTGGAATAAAATGTAATGAGTTTAATGAGGTCTGGCAGCAAAGAGATCTAAAAAATGAGAGTCCAAGCTCAAAAACTAACTGCAAAATTTTCAATTCTTATGAAATAACATTATGAACCCAAAGCATTGACAAAATGTTTATTGACATATTCTTTCACTCCAGCACACAGTGATATGAAGATGAAAGAATAAGAGAGCAAAACTGTACTAAATAGCACAGTTCAAAACACAATAACTATTTGAACAAGTCTAAAATAAAAATTTACAATTTAATAGACAAATTTCTAATATTCTGTTTATCACTGCGTACTGTATATAGTATGGTTTTATTTAGATGAAACAATTCTAAATGAAAATCCAATTTTCTGCACAAAATTCTCTTATACTAACAACAAAATTATAATTATAACTGATTTGTTCTTCTAGCATAACTTCAGGAGGCATCACCAACCCAGACTTCAAGATATACTATAGTGCTACAGAAATAAAAACAGCCTGGTACTGGCATAAAAACAGACATTTGGATCGATGGAATCGAATTGAAGATCCTGACATTAGAACAAAAACCCATGAACACTTAATTTTTAACAGAGGCCCAATATATTCAATGGAAAAAAGATAGTATCTTTAACAAATGATATTGGCATAGCTGGATGATAGTAGGTAGAAAAATGTAAATAGATCCAAGCCTATCACCCTGAACAAAACTCATGCTTCTGGGACTCTTTTTCTTCTGTTGGATTGCTATGTCCAAATTCAATATAGTCATTTTTACTTCATCTTATTTTCATTTGTCATGTTTGGTTATTTTTTTCTTGCAAATATGTTTGTTTGTTTGATTTTATGAGAGACAGAAGAAAAGTGTATCTGGAGAAAACAGGAGGTAGGAAGAACTATAATCAAATTATATTTTATGAGAAAAGAAACTATTTTCAATAAAAATAAGAAAAATAAAAAAGACATTATAGGTTAAACCTATTTGTAATAATTAAGTAGATACATATACAAAGATGTTTGGTTACTATATTAGTAAAATATAAGGGTTTGAGAATAATTACCAATTTTTAAACCAAGTTTACAATACCATTCATAATATTCCCATGAATTGAGTGGTCTTCTGATGTGGGATGTCTGTCTGTATGCTGTAAATAAAGGAACTGTCTTGGCCTATGGTAGGCATCTTAGACATTTGATTATAAATGCTACTAAATTAATTCAATGTATAGATTTGGTAAAAGAGTTTACTTTAATATTAAAATCAAAAGATTTGCTACTTTGGACAAGAAGTTTATATTTTTATTTCCACAGAAAATGATAGGCTGTGAATTTATTCCTTGTTAAAGAAAAAGTTTGATCAAAGAATACCCCCTGAAAAACTCTCTAATGGAAAGGGATGTCCCAGATGATTCAGCATTTCAGAACATCTCTGTTACAGTTTCCTCTGAGCTCTGCATCCAAAACTACCTAATGGGGACTGGATTAGATTACCCAGCCTTAGAGACTACTCCACTAATAATTTGGCCATAATCTTAAATTTTTCTTTGGATCCCCATGGGATTCCCAGTACCCTCATTTAGCAGGAAGTAGTCTAGAGAATGACACCCACAGTCCCCCAAAATGAATTATGGATGTTTGCATTTGTTTACAGTGTTATAAGTTGCTATACATAATGGAAGAAAAGGGGTATTAGATTTGGGATCCTTCTTATTTTTTTCTCTATTTTTCTAATTAATTTTTAGAAAATAAAGTCCTTTTTCTTTTCATGTATCTCCTTGCTCTCGCTCCCTTCCATCTCCCAATCCCTCCCTGTCTGCCTTCAGCCTTCTTCCTCCCCATCCTCTATACCCTCCCCCCAAAGGGGTAAGAAGTCCCAAGGTAAAACAGCTCAGCATCCACTCCAGGCAGGACTGATTTCCTCATCCTAATGTCATGACTGCCTTAGGTGCTTCTCTGGGAAGAATGGGCTCCAAAGTGCCAGTGAAACACAGTCTGACCCCTCCGAGGCTCCACATACTGCTCATGTCATTGGACAGCTTCCTATCCTTGGAGGGCCTACTTACTTTTCTTTAAAGTTCCTGAGTGGCTGTTTTTAATTCAGTGAGCTTCCCAGAGCTCCAGTCAGCCATCACTGTAGGCGTTTTCTCATAGTCCCTATCCCCTTGCTCATATAGACTCTTATCCCCTGCTCTCAACTGTACCAGGAGCTGAGCCCAGTGCTTAGCCATGTTATCTCTGCCTCTACTTCTATTCATTGTTGGATGTAAATTCTGTGATAGCACTTGGGGTGGCTATTCATTTGATTATAGAGCAAGTCTTATCTAGGCAACATCTTCACTATTGGTTGGAGACCTAGGCAGCGACATCCTGTGAGTTCTTGGAGGTGATCCTAGCACCTGGTCTTTTTCTAACCCCACATTGGCTTCTTTTATTAAGATCTTTTATTTCTTTTGTTTCTCCCTTGTTGTTGCTCCTCTCACTCAATCTTCCCCTTCTCTCATGATTTGTTCCCATCTCTTTTTGTTTGCAATTCCTTATGCTCCCAATTAGCTAAGAGATTATTTTTCTATTTTCTCTTCCTAGAGGAATCCCTGGAAGTCTCTCTTAAGTTCCTTCTGATCTCAAGCATTTCAGGGATTGCATTCTGCAACTTGGATGTTCTTTGCTTTTTTCTTTTTTTTTTTTTTTTTTTTTTTTTTTTTTTTTTTTTTTTTTTTTTTTTTTTTTTTTTTTTTTTTTTTTTTGTCTAAAGTCCACTAATGAGTGAGTACATGCCATGCCATGCTTATCTTTCTGGACTTATGATATATCTCACTCAGGAGGATATTTTCCAAAATCATCCTTTTGCCTGCAAATTTTAGGATGTCATTTTTTTTTTTAACTGCTGAGATTTACTCCATTTTGTAGATGTTTTAAAAAGAAAAAAGCAGAAGGGAGATGTAGTGGGATTATGTTGTTACAATGTAAATAATTGTCCCAACTACTGGTTTTATTTAAAAAATGCCGATTGGTCAAAGGCAAAAAGGAAGTATGGGTGGGGCTACCAGACTAAAAAAACCTCTGGGAACAGGAAGAGCAGAACAAACATGCCAGAGAGACACCACAGAAACTCCACAATAAGATGCCAGCAGAGGAAAGAAGTTGAAATGCTGCTTTGAGAAAAAGTGCCAAGCCCATGGCTGAACAAGATAAGAATCGTGGGTTAGTTTAAGAGCAAGAGCTAGCTAGCAAGATACCTGGGCACTCAGTAAATCAGCATAAAATTAATGTAAGCTTTAGTGTGTTTCTGTGGGACAGTGGGTCAGAACCTCAGTGCTAGGCTTAAAAGGCCAAGCCAGAAACTTTTTAGTACAAAGTGTCTCTTACAATGAGTAGATAAGACACTAATCTATGAGAGTAGTGGAATATCATTATTAATCATAATATCAATACTGTTTTAAAGGCCAGTCTTGTTTGGTTTTACCCTTGATTTGTGAGTTATCTATTCTATGGTTTTTAGGTACCCAAGCAGTGTCAGGTATGGCTTTCAATGGAATATGTCTTAATCAAACCAGACACTGATTGGCTACACCCACAAGTTCGGTGACACCATTACACTCACATATTTCATAGGCAAGACAGATTTATATCAAAGATTTTATGGCGGGGTTGGTGTCCACATTTCTCTTTCACTAGCCTGCAGTTTACTTTTTCTCATTAAAAAGACTGGAATGTAGGATTGAGGGCTCCATGTAGGAAAAGGTTGACTTCTCCATGTTTAATGAATTGCATGAATGTTGTACTCAGGAATGGGACCCCACTGTCAGTTTGTGGAGAGAGTAACCTTTTTGTCTTGGCATTATTCTGGGTTGTCTGGACATTTCCATGAAAAACCCTTTGGTCAATAACTCAATTGAATGCAACTCCAACCTCCCATTGGGTATTTCATGTAGTGCCTAGAGATGTCCAGTTGAGACTCCATATCATTAAGAGAAGTCCTCATTAGAATAATCTTCATAGATTCAAGGAACTTCCCACTGCACTACTTTTCCAAACAAACCCAAATTCCCCAGATTCCAGATCTCACTTCCTAATCTTTGTCCTTGCACCCCCTACTCTGACCCAAGTCTGCCTGTGAAGTCTATTCTAACTTGAACAAAACAATAAAAAGGCTGAATAGATAGCTCTGCCCTCCAATATTCTACACTAGTTTAATTAAATATATATCAACTCATTCCCTCCCAGGGAGATCCATGCATCCTCCAGGTCCCTCTACTTTACCTACCTTCACTGGGTCTATGGATTGTAGTTTGATTGTCATTTACTTAACAGCTAGTATGCACTAATAAGTGAATGCATATCAATTATCCTTCTAGGTGTGAGTTCTCTCACACATGATGATCATTTTTCTAACTTTATCCATTTGTCAGAAATTTCATGATATTGGTTTTCAACAGATGGGTAATACACCATTGTGTAAATGTATTACATTTTCTTAATCCATTCTTCCAGTCGGAAACATCGAGGTTGTTTCTACTTTCTTAATATTATGGATAAAGGCACAGTTAACATGGTCCTCGTGGTAGAATGGTGTGCCCTTTGGGTACATGCACAAGAATCAGATAGTTGTGTCTTAAGGTAGATTGATTTTCAAGTTTCTAAGGAACTGCCATTAGGATTTCCAAAGTGTCTTGTAGTTGCACGAATTCGGATTGTATCAAAAGAAGACTCTGAGCCAAATATCGAGGGAAGGCTGAAATATCAAAGAGAGGAAGCACCACAGTCAATTTTCAGCTGTCTTGTAACTTACTCAGCCTCACTCCTTGTGCTTCTGCCATTCCGCTGTATCCCATCCAGGTTAGGATTAAAGGTGTGAACTACTCTGTTTCTTAGCTAGCCTTAAACTCACAGAAACAGAGGAAGTTCTGTCTCTGGAATTATGGGATTAAGAGTATAGGACACTACTCCCAGGTTTTCCCAGTGCTGGGATTAAAGGTGTATGCTATTGAATCTCAGCTGTTTATCCTTGTACTCAAGAATCAAGAAATTCCTGAGCTGGGGCTGGAGAGATGGCTCAGAGGTTAAGAGCACTGACTGTTCTTCCAGAGGACCTGAGTTCAATTCCCAGCAAAACCACATGGTGGCTCACAACCATCTATGATGAGGTCTGGTGCCCTCTTCTGTAAAACTGTATGCATAATAAATAAATAAATCTTTAAAAAAAAAAAAAAAAGAAAAGAAATTCCTGAGCTGTCTGCCTAGAATTTAACTATGTGCTGTCTCCTCAATATTTCAGGTTTTATTAAATATGTAACATATCACCACAGTGTCTGTATAAGTTTGCATTCCTACCACTAAGGATTGTTCTTTCACCCTGCATCCTTGTCAGTATGAGCTGCTACTTGTGTTATTGACTTTAGCCATTTTGATAGGTGTAAAATAAACTCTCAAAGTCATTTTGATTTGCATTTCCATTGTGGCTGAGGATGCTGAACATTTCTATAAGTGCTTTTCAGCCATTTTAATTATCTCTATTGAGAATTCTCTGCTTAGATCTGTTCCTCTTTTTAAGACTGATTATTTGTCTTTTTGATATCTAGTTTGGTAAGTTCTTTATATATTTTGAATATTAGCCCTATGTCAGATGTGAAGTTGATGATATTCTTTTCCCATTCTTTGGGCTGCTGCTTTGTCTGATTGATGGTGTCCTTTGCCTTATATAAGCTTTTCTGTTTCATGAGATCCAATTTAGTAATTCTTGATCTTAGTGCCTGTCCGTGTTTTGTTGAGAAAGTTGTCATCTCTGCCTTGTGAACCTACTTTTCAGGGTCAAGTCATGAGAAGAATCCTCTCAGACATCTGATGTGAGCAGTCTGGCTGCCAAGCACAGCAGGGACTCTGGACTTCAGAGAAGTGCCTCTTGAATCCCCATCTCTCCCTATTCTAAATGAGCTCCTCTAAATTAAATACAGTCAATCTAGATTTTCTGACATGTTTATCCTCCAAGAGTATAATAGTCTTTACTACATAAAGAACTTAAATGGCTTTATTTCATACACTGTAGCTTTGCTGTCATCTGTGGCCATATGAAGGCACCTACAAACTGAAGCCACACAGAATCTTCTTCAATTTAATGAGAAAAATTAATTGTTCCATAATCTTTAATGCTCCCCTCACCCAATCTTTAAAGATTCCCTTGAAATTCTCCTCAGATGCATACTAAATGGTGCTGTGCCTGGTGTGATTTAGAATTATATTGGGAATTCTTAGGTTTTCTTTCTTTGTAAAATACTTACCAAGGGGAGCTTGATTTACCAAAGTAGATGTGCTTTTTTTGCTTTGGTAAACTTATATATTTCTTGCTTGCTTTGAATCACTGACTGAGTATTATTGTTTACATACTTTTTGCAGTCCTGGTTTTTACTTTCTTAACATCTCTTAATTATACTTATGATCCCAAATATCTCCAGGAAATCTGATAATGTCTTCTGGGACATCTTTAATCTTACACTCATTTCTCTAGGTCATATGGTCAAATGACCTTCTCTGGGTGCTGGAGCCAGCTAGAGGTCTCTCAGATGGCAGCAATGGCAATGAGGCCACAGTCAACTCTTTGGATCTCTATTTTCTTTCACTTTAATTCTTTTCCTAGTGCTACCTCCTTTCTCTTTTTCTTTTGCACTTATGACTTCATTGTCTATCTCTGAAAGACTTCAAGTGAAGTCTAAGTATAGCTCTGGGATAATTTTAACACCAACTGGTCAAATGCAGAAGGTGAACTTGTCTGTCCCTTAAACTTTTTCTATTTCAGATTGCAAGAGTCAAAACTTTTCCGTCACCAGAATGGAGGAGCATAGCATACATTAGAGGTTAATAGACAATGTTAAACTAAATGTAAGTCAGTCCCATCAGTGTGATGCTTTAGTGAATTGACTCATGTCAGCTTCATTAGGCAGCTTCTGTAGAGTGCTATACCTGAGATTTCAACAATCAGGGCTTAATCGGGGGATCTGTTGTAGAAAATTCCACTATCAATCGCATTGATCTTCTCCTTCTCTACCTTGTTCCATTCCTTCTCCCTGTCCTCCTTAATCTTTCTCCCCTGTCCTTTCTTTCTCCCCCTTTGAATTTGCCCTCATCTCCCACAAAAGTAACTCATAGAAGATTCTAGATACCAACCTCAATAGTTAACATTTTTAGATAATCAATAGCATAGGCAATAGTCTCCAATGTTTCAGAGTCTATGGCACCTCACTGACTCACAACTTCAAAAGAGCAAGCCCTTTCCTAGCCTTGTGCCTTCTACTCATTCTCACATGATGCCTTGTCTAGTATTGGCATTTTTTCCTGTTATATGATAACTATATTTGAACTACTTTTATACATGTTCCATACACATGTATATACACACACTTTTACAGAAGTTTCCACATTAATAGCTAGGTTTCATTGTGACATTTTCAAAAGTTTTAAATAGTTTTTTATCCATCCACATATTGTTTCCTTCACCCTGCTCTCCTATTCCTTACTCCAACTTAACCCTTCCTGTTCAGTCCTCTCTAAGCTTTTATACCATTGCTTTCTTTCTCTTTCCTCAAAAGCTTCACCTACCCCAATGGCCCTTTAATAATTTTCTGGTTTGTAATGGTATTTCAAATAAAAATACAAATATGTAGATTCAAAATTAATATTAACAAATGAGAGAAAAATACAACTTTCTCTTCCTTGGTCTGGGTTATTTCATTCAGAATAATTGTTTCCATCTCCATTTATTTACGTATAAATTTCACAATTTTGTTTTTTTTAATAGCTGATCAATGTACCATTGTGTAAACATACCACAATTCACTATCTGTTTATCATTTGATGAGCATGTAGGCTTTTTCTGATTCCTAATTATTGTTAATAAATCACAAGTTAACATGGATGAATAGGTATCTCTAGAGAAGGCCTTAGAGATTTTAGGATATATACCCAAGAGTACAATTGATAGATCATGTGATTGGTTTACTTTTTATTTAAAATATATTCTTCTCTCATACAGTATATTTCAACTACAGTCCCCCTGCCTTCACATCACCCAGTTCCCCACTACTTCTCTTCTCCTTCAGATCCACTCCCTTTTTGTCTTCTCCAGAAATGAGCAGGCCTCCAAGAAAATGATAGATGAATTTTTAAATTTGAAGTTACCCCCCATTCTGACTTTCATGACTGCACCATTTTATACTTCTATCATCAATAAACAAGTGGTCCTGTTTTCCCACAAATATTTCAGTATTTGTCATATTATTATTGTTTTTATTAATTACTGTACAGTGTAGGTGCACACCTTTAATCCCAGCACTTTGGAGTCAAAAGCAGGCAGATCTCTATGAGTTCATAATCAGTCTGGTCTACAGCATGGTTCCAGGACAGCCAAGGCTACACAGAGAAACCCTCTCTCAAAAACTAAAATGGAGACTTTATTATTATAGTTGCTTTATATTATCATTATTAATTTTGTTATATTCTTATTATTAATTTTCTTGTTAGACATTCTAATTCAGGTAGACAAAATTTTAAAATATTTTTATTTTGCATTCCACTGATGCTAAGAATTTTAAACATTTTTAAAACTATATCTCACACATTTATACTTCATTTTTGAGAATTCTCTTTAGTTTCATGCATCTTTACTTAAATGGATTCTTTGCTTCCTAGATATTTATTTATTTATTTATTGAGTAAGACCCTAGTGTTGAAGATAGCACATACTTCAGTCATAAAACACAGAGATATTGAACTGGTAGTGACCTGGAAACATCCCTGTTTTCACATTGATTCACTGTTCATACAATTAGAGTTGAAAAGGAATTATCAGTCTTACTCAGATGAAAACCCTGTGACGTAAAATAATTACTGGCCTGAAAAGACATGCACAGTGGTGGAATAGTGGCTCAAACATCATGAAAGTAATTATCTAATTTCTGATTGGATTTAGGTACTGGTCCACACTGATGAAACTCATACTTGGCAATATTTATTAGACAAGTAACTATAGCTGGACAGATCATAGTCTAGGGGGAGCATCTACTGCTATTCTGATAAATGGACACAGTAATCAAACTGACTACTAATGAGTTATTACTATATACATTGATTAACTTACCACTCAACTCTCATCAGAGAAACTTCTATATTCAGTCGATTATGTTCGACATAGAAACCTACATCTGTCCAAGGTGCAGAGAATAAGAGATGTGAAATATCAACCTTGAATCTTCACCTCCAAAGACTCAAGAATCCTTTTGGAAGAGGGGAAAGAAAGCCTGTAAAAATAAGACTTGGTAAATAAATACAAAGAAATCACATATTTCTATTACAACATAGCACCTTCACATACTAACTCACAGTTGTTATGATAGCATGGACAAGATCTGCACAAGATAAGCCAGAACAAATCCCAGCATGGAGAGAAAGAAGGTGAATATGAAGTCCCAACATTACTTGAGGAGTTACTGGCAATTGATAGCTGCTTGAAGAGGAAAAAATGGGCTACCAGTCAGCATTTGTCTCTAGTAACCCAACCGAGCTCCACTGGAAGGCAACACAATTGCAAATATATGGGCTACACAATTTGAAATCCATACATGACAAACATTGACACAAAGTTGAGTAGGTAGGGAAAAGGATGTGGATCTTAGAAAGACTTGGAAGAAGGGCTAATATGGTCAAAAAATGCTGTACAAAATTTCTAAGAATAATTGAAATCATTTTAGAGAATATCCAGTACTATCAATTAATACATTTTTAGAGTTTAAGGGAGGAGTGGGAGACCAAAGGTAAAAGAGAGAGACAAAGGTCAAAGGGTAGGTCAGAGAATTCATCTCAAAATGTTTTGTTTATAACTTTCCTTTTCATCATATTGGAAAGCAGCCTGAGCTGAGAAACTTATCAGCTCATCTAATATTTTGTCCATGTGGGTAATGTTGTACTTGAAAAAACAAAACAAATGCTTGAAACCTTTTCCAGAGTCCTCAAGATTTAAAGAGTCCTCACCATCTCTTTTTTTGATCTTAACTCAATTATCTTTTTTAAAATTTTTCTTAGAAAGGAATTTGTATTGAATATTTTTTAAACACATCATCTTATTACCATTTCTTTATTTTCCTACTTATCTACAACCAATCATTTTATGATTATTTCTGATGGTCTTCACACCTCTGATAAGTGATGTATTGTTGACTAAAACCATGTAATAAGAATTCATTAATAATACTGTTCATGTAAATAAAGTCATGATATATTTTCTGATTCATGGTACTAAAATGTTACTTTTATATAATTCATAATTTTTCACTTACCATATAATACAAATTACATAATTTACAACCAGAATTTTAATAAGTCTCTGTCTTCCTTGGGTCAGCATGTATGAGTTATTAAATATGGAGGGCTTCATCCATTATAGTTTTGCCTGTGTATACAATGTACTTTAACATTGATCACTCCTTCATCACTCTCTTGTCTGCTTTTGTTTATCTGTCATTTCCTGTCTCCTCCTCTTTCTTAACCATTGTCCCTTTCTACTGTGTCTTGTTTTATTTTAAATATGAGACATCAGATATCAGACAAAATCATGTGCAATATTTTACTTTGAGTTTGCCTCAGCTAAAAAATGATAATTTCCCATTTGATCTATCTTTGGTGAATTTAATTTTGTGCTTCTCTGTGGCTGAGTAACAGACCAAATATTCTTTATCGATTTATCAAAGATTAGACAAGGACTTGCTACATCATTTCTATTATAGTGTGGCAATAAACTAGTATGTGACTATCTCTACTGTATGCTGTCCTTTGGTTATATACTCAGTGTGAATGGTATAGCTGGATTATAAAAGTTCTGATTTCTGTTTATTTTTGGATTAGCTTTTCATTCTTGAAATTTAAGACAAAGAATCACCATGTAGCCTGAGTTTCCTGGAACTTCTATGTGAAATACACTGGGCTGAAACTCACAGCAATATAGCTACTTTGCTTCCCAAGTTCTGCATTTTATGGTTTGTATCCTGTGTGCTGACCTTTGTCTGTTTGTTGAACTTCATGCTGATTTCATGACTGATGAACTAGATCACATTTTTAATGGTATAAAAAGGTTCCTTTCTTTCTCTAGTTCTTGCTGTCTGTTTTCTTTTGTTAGCTCTATCTAATGCAAAATACAAAGATGTTGTCTTGAAATTTCCTTAATCATTAAAGTTACACATTGTTCATGTTAATACTGGCCAAGTGTACATCATTTTAGGATTGTCTATTCATTGTTCTGTCAATTTATCAATTATATTTTTGCAATTTACTTTTCTGAGTACTTTGTACAGTCTTGAAATTAGTTCCTCATCAGATTAAAAGCAGGCTACATGTTGTTCTGTCCTGTAGATATCATATCACTCAAGGGCATCTATTCTTGTCCAAAGCCCCACAACCTCCACAGATCTTGGAATATCATTGTTTTGCTTCTCCAAGAAGTTAATGGACATTTGGAGTCACTGTAAGATATGGAAGGGTTCATTATAAGTAAATAGTTTTACTTTTTGCCTTTCTTTCCAGCTTTTGACTTTCACCTTGTCTAGTTTTATTTTATTAGCATGAAAGCATGTACTGTCTTCCACTTCAAGCATCAGATATTTTTATTTATTTTTCCCCTTTCCTTTTTATTATGAATAAAGTCACATTTTCTATCCATGTATATCCTTATTCAAGGTTCTTTCCCCCCTCCCCCATACAGTCACTCTCTATCTCCACATCTCCACATCTCCTCCCCAGCATGGGCAGGAGGTCCCAAGGTCCCAATATTGCTCAGTTCAGCATCCATTCCTGGCAGATCCAGTTTCTTCACCCAAACATTAATACTGAGCCAGGTGTTCCTCTGGAGGGAGTGGGATCCAAGGTGCACTCCCAGGTGTTTCAGATCCAAAGCTGTTCCGGGGTTGTGATTTATAGCTTGGACATGCTTTGCTTTTTGCTTTTTTCGTTTAGAGTCTACTAATGAGTGAGTACATCCCCTGCTTATCTTTCTGGGTTTGGGATATTCTCCAAATCCATCCATTTGCCTGAAAATTTTGGAATATCATTTATTCTTACTGCTGTGTAGTACTCCATTGTGTAGATGTACCACAGCTTATTAATCCATTCTTCAGTTGAGGGGCATTTAGGTTGCTTCCAGATGTTGTAGTAAGTTTTTCCAGCCATTTTGGGGCTGGAGGTTTGTAGTTGGCCCACGGTGGCTTTTTTTTTTTTTATGAACACTTATATTAACTTTATATTGTTTGGTCTATGTCTGAAGCACACTATTAGTTAGTTTTTTTTATCTTAAATCAACTTATTTTTAATAATTTGTCTGCCACGTAGCTTGGCCAGCGGCTCACTTGGATTTTTTATGTTTTTTTTTTGATTGAGATAATATACATATAGATACAAAGTTAAATATATATTTGCCTTATTTTGCACATGTGTCTACCTCTGTTTAAAATATTTTGCACATTAATGTTTATTAAGTACATTATCATTTACATAATCCAGGTTCTTGCTCTTATGAATAATGCTGCTATGAACATAGTTGAGCTAATGCCTTTGGAGTGCAAATGTGCATCTTTCAGGTATACACCCAGAAGTGGTATTGGTGAATCCTTGGGGAGATTGATTCCCAGTTTTCTGAGAAACCACCATACTGCATTCCTGAGTGGCTGAATTGCTTACACTCTCACCAACAATGAAGGAGTGTTCCCCTTGTTCCACAACCTCTTGAGCATAGGCTGTCATCTGTGTCTTTTATCTTAGCCAATCTGACAGGTATAAGGTGGTATCTCAAAGTTGTTTTGATTTGCATTTCTCTGATGGCTAAAGATGTCAAACACTTTTTCAAGTCCTTTCAGCCATTCATAATTCTTCTTCTGAGACTTCCCTTTTTAGTTCTGAACCCCATTTTTTGATTGAGTTATCCATAGTTTTGGCTCTAGTTTTTTGAGTTCTTTATATATTTTAGAGGTTAGTCCTTTGTCACTTGTAGGGTTGGTGAAAATTTTTTCCCATTCTGTAGGCTGTCGTTTTGTCCTATTGACAGTGTCGTTGGCTTTACAGAAGCTTCTCAATTTCATGAGGTCCCATGTATTGATTTTTGTTCTTAGTGTCTAGGCCACTAGTGTTTTATTTAGGAAGTGGTCATCTGTGTCAATATGTTGGAGGGTATTTCCCACTTTCTTTTCTATCAAGTTCAGAGTGTCTGGGTTTATGTTGCAAAACTAT
Organism: Sigmodon hispidus; assembly: GCA_004025045.1. Taxonomy (NCBI): domain Eukaryota; kingdom Metazoa; phylum Chordata; class Mammalia; order Rodentia; family Cricetidae; genus Sigmodon; species Sigmodon hispidus. The sequence goes on from PVIH01005322.1 coordinate 117,916, forward strand.
CTGTATTTGCAGATGAAATGATTGTATACATAAGCGACCTGCAGAATTCTACCAGGGAACTCCTACAGCTGATTACACCTTCAGCAATGTAGCAGGATACAAGATTAACTGAAAGAAATCAGTAGCCCTTCTATACACTAATGATAAAAGGGCTGAAAAAAGAAATAAAGGAAACATCACCATTTATATTAGCTGCAAATAGCATTAAATATCTTGGAGTAACTAAAACCAAAGAAGTAACAGATCTATTTGACAAAAAATTTAAGTCACTGAAGAAAGAAATTGAAGAGGATATCAGAAAATGGAAAGATCTCTCATGATTCTGGATAGGTAGGATCAACATAGTAAAAATGGCAATACTTCCAACAGCAATCTACAGATTCAGTGCACTTCCCATCAAAATCCCAACACAATATTTTATGGACCTTGAAAGAACAAAACTAAACTTCCTTTGGAATAACAGGAAAGCTAGGATTGCCTAAACAATTTTACTCAACAAAAGAAACTCAGAAGGCATCACCATTCCCGACTTCAAGTTATACTGTAGATCTACAGTAATAATAACAGCCTGGTGCTGGCTTAAAAACAGACTTGTGGATCAATGGAATAGAATTGAGAATCCGGATATTAACCAAAAAAACCTATGAACACCTGATCTTCGACAAAGAGGCCCAAAATATTCAATGGAAAAAAGATAGTATCTTTAACAAATGGTGTTGTTATAGGTAGTTGGTAGTGTGTAGAAAAATGAAAATAGATCCAAGCAGCAGATTTAAAAAAAATAATAATAACTGTCATGTCTTCACACAATTACATGGGTTTCTCTTTATCTTTACATACAATGCTTTCTACAATGGACTCCATGACTCCACCTTCTCAAAGTCCTCTTACTTCCTTCTTCAAACTCTATTTTTATTTAGCTAGGAAGCAAAAAAAAAATGGAAGGAAGAGCTTTTGATTTCTCAGTGAACAACTAGAATGTTATTTCACTCTAATGCACTGTGAATATTTCTGAATATTTTCATTTAAAGAAAATAGTTAATTTTAACATATTCATTTATATATACATGTAAAAATCATACATATAGAAACATGGAAGCAACATATATTCAATTTTTCAACATTTGTATATCAGTTTCTCTGCTATGTTTTATTGTTGCTATCTTTTATTTGACTAATTTGCTTTTTTGTTTGTTTGTTCCTTTATAATGCTAGAAACTGAAACCACAGTTTTTTGCATGTTAGGTAATCATTCTACCACTAACCTATGCACTAAGTTTATTTCTCTAGTTTGTAATACAAGTTGAAAAGAGTTGATACTGTAATTTGTTGATTTCTCCTTGATTTTGATAAATGTTTTCTTATGTATACTTTCACTGTGTTCCTACAAAAAGGTTCATGAATATCTTTGCACCCTGACATACTATTATTTTTTATCAATAGAAAATATTTCCTTTCTTCATAGAAAGCATTTGCTTTGAGTAACATTTTTTCAGGAAATAACATTTCTTCAGTTGCTTTCTTTTGATTAATATGTGTTGGTTATAAGTTTTTCTACCCTTTGTATTCGATTTGATGGACGTATTTAAATTTGAAGTATCGTTTCTACATAGCATTTTTTTGTTTCTGCATTTTGTAGATATTCATCGACTACTTTTTATATATGGTATTTGACTCCATATTTTTGATTAATGACTGCTTCATGACAACAATGTAAGTTTACTTGTGTTCTATTTTTAATGTTCTGTAAATATCTTTCCTGAAAGAGTTTTTCTCTGATTGATGTGTCTAGTTTTCAAGCTTTGTAATGTTTCATATTATTTCTATTGTTTGTTAGCTACATATTTCTTTTTAAATTTCTGGTACTCACAATCCTTAATATTAAATGCACATAATTAATTCTATGCACTCTTTCTGAAAGTTCAACTATAATAAGATATTTGTTTTTTCAGATAAATTTCAAAAATACTAATGAATGTAGGTATCTTAAACTCCAGAAGGTAGGAAATGCTTGTCTCACCCCAGCTGTGGGATATGAATAGTAAAAAGTCAAGATGAAGTAAATATATTGAAAGTAACCCAGCAAAGTAAGAGAATGAGAGGCAGAATTCAGATAAAGAGAAAATATTTTTAAAACATACATAGATTTGCAGGCAAATGGATGGATTTGGAGAATATCTTCCTGAGTAAGGTCTCACAAACCTAGAAAGATAAGCATGGGATGTACTCACTCATTAGTGGACTCTAAACAAAAACGCAAAAAGCAAGTTGCAAACCACAAACACTGAACAGCTTGGGATCTGATACACCTTAGACCAGCACCTTGGATCCCATTCCCTCCATAGGAACACCTGACCCAGACTTGATGTTGGGGTGAGGAAAGCATATCTGCCAGGATTGCATGCTGAACTAAGCCACATTCAGAACTTGGTACATCCTGCCCTTGCTAGGGAGGAGATAAAGAGATGTGGAGAAGACAGAGTGACTGGAAGGATGGGAGAGGAAAGCTTGAACAAGAATATGCATGGATAAAAAATATGACTTTATTCATAATAAAAAATAAAATTAAAAAATATAAAAACATATACAAGATAGACATTTAATAGCTTCCAATTATAAACCCATTTAAAAACCTGAATAAAATGAACCAGCAATATTTATGACAACCTGAACTTTGATCATTTTTACTAACTGTGGTGAGAATATTTAAATTAGTGTTCATGAAAGATAGTAGATTATAGATTTTTTTATAATGTACTTTCTTAGTTTGGATATACAATAATATAATCTTCAGTGAATGAGTTAAAAGGTAATCTCTCAGCTACTATTTTTAGAGAAACACACACACATACAAATGAGTTATATAGTCCATACGTTTTGATACAATTTATCAATTTATTTAGATTAGTCCTTCATTATTTATTCAATTCATTTTTGATATGTGGGACAGCTTGGATTACCTATTTCTTTTGATAGTTTGCTGTATCTGAAGGAACTGCCCTATTTAATCTATGTTACTACATTAGTTTATATATAATATATATTATATATCATAAATTTTCCTGTTTTTATTATCTTTTTATTTTTCTGTGGTAGAAATGTTCTCTGTATGCTGTAAATAAAGTAACTCATTTGGCCTATGTGGAGCACCATAGAAGTGGGTGGAGTATCAGAGGAGAGACAGGTAGAAGGAGGGCAGAGTTAGTCAATCTCCACCTGACCACCGAAGAAGAGACATGTAAGGAATCCAGGTGAGCCACAGGCCAGGACACATGGCAGAAAGAATACTAGAAATGGGCTGAATTAAGATGAAAGAGCTAGCTAGTAATGTGCTTGAGACATAGGCCAAACAGTATGAAATTAATATAAGCGGTGATTCATTTCTTTGGGTGACTAAAGCTGCCATGGCAAGGCCAGAACTTCTGGACCAAACAGAGCAAACAACATTTTTCTGTGATGCAAACTGGGCCTTCAGCCTCATGTACACTACACAAGTGATAGAGGACTGATCTCTAAGATATATAAAGAGCTCAAGAATCTAGAGCCCAAAATCTTGAATAACCCAATCAAAAAATGGGGTACAGATCTAAAAAGGGAATTCTCAGCAGAGGAACTATGAATGGCTGAAAGGCACCTGAAAAAGTGTTCTTCATCTTTAGCCATCAGAGAAATGCAAATCAAAACAACTTTGAGATACCACCTAACACCTGTTAGATTGGCTAAGATAAAAGGCATAGATGACAGTCTGTGTTGGAGAGGATGCGGATCAAGAGGAACACTCCTCCATTGTTGGTGGGAGTGTAAGCTTGTTCAGCCACTTTGGAATGCAATATGGTGGTTTCTCAGAAAATTGAGAATCAATCTCCCCAAGGACCCAGCAATACCACTTCTTTGTATATACCCTAAAGAGGCACATTCACACTCCAAAGGTATTAGCTCAACTATGTTCATAGCAGCATTATTTTTAATAGCAAGAACCTGGAAACAACCTAGATGTCCCTCAACTGAAGAATGGATTAACAAACTGTGGTAAATCTACACAGTGGAATACTACTCAGCAATAAGAAAAAATGATATCCTAAAATTCACAGGCAAATGGATGGATTTGGAGAATATCCTCCTCAGGGAGGTATCACAAACTCAGAAAGGTAAGCAGGGGATGTACTCACTCATTAGTGTTCTCTAAACAAACAAACAAGAAAAAAAGCCAAGCATGCCCAAGCGGCAAACCACAACCACTGAACATCTTGGGAGCAGAAACACCCTGGACTGAGCCTTCAGATCCCACTCCAACTATAGAAACACCTGACTCACTCTTGAGGGAGGGTGGACAAAACTGGATTTGCCAGGAATGGAGACTGAACTAAGCATTATTGGGTCAGTGGGACCATCGGACTGTCTGCTGCCTGCCCAGGGAGGGGATGGGGAGTTGTGGAGAAGAAAAAATGACCTGATGTGGCGGGAGGGGGAAGGACCTTGAATAAGGATATACAGGGATGGGAAAAAAAATTCAGAGGGAAAGCTGAACACAAAGTAAATATATGTGTAGCAATCTTATTTGCATTATCACCCTTGATAAGTCATGCTTATGATTTTTATCTTCTTTATAGTTATTGTTAACTTATCAGCATTTTAAATTCATTTTACTGTTTTTCTTGATAAATACAAAATAAATAAAGAAGAAGGAAAAAAAAGAATTCTCCTCACATGATTACATTCTTGGGCTATGTTCTGACAGTGCATGACACCTTTTACTATTTAAGGTCCTTCACGTATAATGCAGAGATGTTTTCAATTACTGGGTAACTAATTTAAATTTTATTTTTTATTATTTTTCTTTTTTGTTTTTTAGCTATGAATAATACTTTATGTCTCTTTGTAATACCTTGACAAATTGTTTGGTCAACAGCTATGTATAATGCATAGAATATTAGTAAATAAGAAAAATGAGTCTTTCACCTGAAATTTTAATATTCATTCATTATAAATATAGGTTCTAGTATGATTGTCTAAACTTTTCACTTTGTGATATGACACCATCATCTACAAATGTATTTGTAGTATTACGAATGAGACTCAGAGTCATATATTGGGGAAAGGCTAAAATATCAGAGAGAGGAAGCACCTAATAATTCTCATCCAGCTGTCTTGAAACTTCCTCAGCCTTGCTCCTAGTCGCTTCTGCCAGTTGCTACTGCCAGTCGGTTCTGTTTCTGCTTGCTTTCAACAGCCCTTATGTTCCCTGTACCACCCAGATTAGAATTAAAGGCATGTAGCCTTGAACTCACAGAAACAGAAGAAGTTCTGGGATAAAGGGTGTTGGTTGCCACTACCAGCTTTCTATGTGTCACCATTAAAGGTGTGTGTGACGGACTCAGCTGTTTATCTTTGTATTCAAGGATTAAGAATTTCTCGAGCTGTCTGCCTAGGATTTGACTTTGTGCTCTCTCCCCAATATTCAGGTTTTATTAAATATGTAATATATATCCACATGTATTGGACTCCATATCTCTGTTGGGATGTCTGGAGTACCCATGATTTCTCTTATCTCTCTCCTTCACTTCCAGTCTACCTCTTCCCTACAAATTCCTTTCCTGTATCCATGTTTATGTGTATATGTGACCCACTGAGTTTAACTAGGGACATCTGTGTGAATCTGAATTTGAAAGTATGTTATGGATCCTGATGGGTTGACCAGTGCATACAAAAATAGAGAAATAAATGTTAGATAGATAGATAGATAGATAGATAGATAGATAGATAGATAGATAAAAACAAAAAGACAAGAAACAATGACTACAAAGAATTGGCTCATTCAATTATTGAAGATGAGACCCAAGCCTTTTCAAGCTGGAGAGGCTAATGTAGGTTAATTCAAATTGCAAAGACCTGGGCAGAAAGAAAGCTAGGTGTATAAATTCTAGTGTGAATGTGAGTCTGAATGCAAAATGAATTTTTTTTTTCTTAAACAGCCAGAAAGTAAATTGTCCCATTTTTCAACTTCTGTTCTGTTTGGTCGCTCTTCAATGTACTAGATGAAGACCACACGAAAAGGCACTCTGTTTCATAGTCTGCATATATTTAAGTGCTAATCCCATTGAAAACATCCTCATAGACTAAAACAGATGAAAGTTACAACAAATATCTGTCTGTGCTATGTTTGAAACATGTTGTCACATATAATTAACCATTACAGCCAAGTTTAGTCAGACTTTCACTATTTGTGGCTTAAAGCCTAATTTACACACCATGTTGCTGATTTCTTTATGTAGCATTTCTTAATGATTTGATATTTTAACCCCACCAAAATCTTATGGTTTTAATGATCATTAATTTCATCTTAAATATGCAATTATAATAAAATAGCCACATTCATTTTATAGCCAATACTTAACAGGAGAATGTAATAAGAATAAAAAAGTATCTTATAAGAATTATCAAAAAAGAAATAAGATGGAGCATGAAGCATAATTTTCTGACAATACTAAGAAAAAGCTTTAACATAATCCTAAGGGAAAAAACCAAATTAAGCTATTATTCTTCTCTGCTTCCTTATTCTTGTGAATTGTATAGGAGTTTATTTCCAATAAAGCTTGTTCATATGTATATGCTATGCTACTGCATAATCAATCATTTTAAAAGCTAAACTTTTTATTAATTGGAATTATTCATGTTTAATGTGTTTCCCTAACATCATAGTTAGGTATAAGCATTATCAGTTCCAAAGCTAAATTTCTGATTAATTGCAATTCTTAATATCTAATATGTTTTTCCTAAGGTGTAAGCATTACATTAAAGAAAAGGTTTATGTTCATATGATATTGTAATCACAGTTCAGTGCAAGCATCTAATTTACAGTTCATAGTATAGCTTTACTTTACTATCTTCAAGTCACACTTAGCCAAGTAGATTTAAAACTATGTACTAACATGTATAAAAATGTCTGGGTATGGATGAAGGACTTTGTGGAGGACTAAGCTATATTGTACCAATTTTTCATGTATAAAACTCAGGGAATTTAAAGAGGTCATTTACTAAAATAAGAGCATTGCTGTTGACTTGCTGTTATAAGAATCTGTGCAGATAATAAGCATATATTTTCTTGTTTACATAGGCTGGGTTTTAGTGAAGGATAGTGAGGTCCTCCCTTCCAATAGATAGAACAAGAATTCATCTAGAGGTATTAGTTCAGCAATTCTGAGAGCAGTTCACCTCGAGATGACTTATTAGCTCATTAACACTTGGAGGTGGAATAGTTTTTAGATTAACAAGCTTCAGTGAGCACAGAGTGAGCAAAGGCACAAATACATCTGTCCTGACACTACATTTCCCTTCTAGTTTCAAAGCTGACACACATTTATTTGAGCATATTGAGAGAACACATATAAATGGAAAACTCAGGAGTCACTCATAATCTCACCTCCAAAGATTACTGACCTTCACATTTGTGTAAATATACTTGCTTTATAGAATGTATACAAAATATATGCAGTTTAAAATTGAATGACACCATTTAAAAGGGCAGATGTGAATGTATTTTTTTTATTACTGAGCCTACACAAAAATCTCCATGTCCACACTTGCAATGGAAAATAATCTAGAGATTTCCATTTTAAGGTGACTGACGTAATTCCCATCTAATTAAGTCATTGTGCTTCAAATCAATGAGTATTTCAATTCCAAAATTCCACTTATTGATTGTTGGTCTTAGTGCCTGTGCCACTGGTGTTATATTTAGGAAATGGTGGCCTGTGCCAATTTGTAGAAGTGTATTTCCCACTTTCTCTTCTATCAAGTTCAAGCTGGGAAGCTTCTGCAAAGCCAAGGACACTGTCAATGGGACAAAACGCCAGCCTACAGAATGGGAAAAGATTTTCACCAACCCTACAAGTGATAGAGGACTGATATCTAAGATATATAAAGAGCTCAAGAATTTAGAGCCCAAAACCTTGAATAACCCTATCAAAAAATGGGGTTCAGATCTAAAAAGGGAATTCTCAGCAGAGGAACTACGAATGGCTGAAAGGCACCTGAAAAAGTGCTCTTCATCTTTAGCCATCAGAGAAATGCAAATCAAAACAACTTTGAGATACCACCTAACACCTG